>JAODAL010027537.1:0-54781 GCA_025379985.1 Phyllomedusa bahiana
GTTTGGGGAATTTACTATATCCTGCCTTGGGAAGCCCTATCTATATCCCTGCCTGTGGGAAGCCCTATCTTTTATCCTCCCTGTGGAAAGCCCTTTTTTATACCTGCCTGTGGAAAGCCCTTTATATCCTGCCTGGGGGAAGCCCTTCTATATACCTGCCTGGGGAACCCTTCTATATACCTGCCTGTGGAAAACCCTGTCTTTATACCTGCCTGTGGAAAGCCCTGTCTATATACCTGTCCCTGTGGGAAGCCCTGCTATATACCTGCCTTTTGGAGCCCAACTTTTTTCCTGCCTGTGGGAAAGCCTTATAATCCTGCCTTTTGGGAAGCCTTATATATACCTGCCTTTTTGAGCCAAAATTATATTTGCCTGGGGGCACATCTATATCCTCCCTTGGGGAAGCCTTCTATATACCTCCTTGGGGGAGTCCTATCTATATCCTGGCTGAGGGAGCTTACTATATATTATTGTGGGAGCACCTATCTATATACTGCCTGTGGAAACCTATCTATATCCTGCCTGTGGGAAGCTATCAAAATTTTACCTGCCTGTGGGAAGCCCTATCTATATGCTGCCTGTGGAAAGCCCTATCTATATCCTCCCTTGGGGAAAGCCCTTTCTATTCCTGCCTGGGGGAACCCCTATCTATATCCTGCCTGTGGAAGCATTCTATATACCTGCCTGTGGGAAGCCACTATATCCCTGCCTGTGGGAAGCCAAAATCTATATACCGTTGTGGGAAGCCTATCTATATCCCTGCCTGTGGGAAGGCCCTATTTCTATATACCTGTGTGGGAAGCCTTCAAATAACTGCCTGTGGAAGCCCTACTATATACCTGCCTGTGGAAAGCCCTGTCTATATACCTGCCTGTGGAAAGCCCTCTCTATATACCTGCCTGTGATAGCCCTGTCTATATACCTGCCTGTGGAACCTGTCTATATACCTGCCTGTGGAAAACCCCTGTCTATATACCTGCTGGGGAAAGCCCTGTCTATATACCGCCTGTGGGAAGCCCTACCTGCCTGTGGGAAGACCTAACTAGCTATATACCTGCCTGTATGGAGCCCAAAACTAGCTATATACCTGCCTGTGTGGAGCTTTAACTATATTCCTGCCTGTATGGAGCCCTAAATAGCTATTTTACCTGCTGTTTGGAGCCTTAAATATACTGCTGAGGGGTGCTATTATCTATTTTATATACCTGCTTAAGGGGAGCTATATCTATCTATATACCTACTTGAGGGGAGCTGTACTTATCTATATTCCTGGCTGAGGGGGCTGTACTTATCTATTTTCCTGCCTGTGGGGAGCTGTACCTATTTTATACTGCCTGGTGGGGGGGGGAACCTATCTTATTACCTGCCTGTGGGGGGGCTGTATCTAAATACCTGCCTGTGGGAGCTGTTCTTCTATATACCTGCCTGTGGGTGCGTTATCTATTTCCCCTGCCTGCGTCCCTATATCTTTATAGGTTTGATTAGGTGTGGGAGCTGTATTACCTGCCAGATGGGGGAATACATCTACATCTACCTTATGAGGAGAGCGTATATACCTGCCTTACTGTGTACCATGAGTAAGGGAGGTATATAGACACATCCCCAGTAAAATTTCCACAAAAATAATCACCCAAAAAAGATTTTTTCCCCCCCTTCACACTATGTATTTATTAGTCCGGCCCTCCAAAAGCACTTTTTCATGCGGCCCGATGGGAAAACTAATTGCCCACCCCTGGTCTAGATATATACCTTGTCACAAACTTTCATCTGTGTGTATATTGTTAAGATAGTATATGTTTTCTGTCTCTGAATATAACTAATTAGGACCCGTTCACACAACAAGCATTTACAACCAGCTTTTTACACAGATTCAAGTTGAAATTTGAAAACCATATAAATCAGACTGTAAACCATCCCTGTAGACCTCAGTTGAAAATTTTAGTTTTAGTCCACTTGACTGATTTTCTTGAAGTCGGATTTCAAAACCGCCGTTTCAGGAAAAAAAACAACTTGAAACATGTTCTTCCATCATATTCTAGTCAAAAACACTTTCAAAATATCTCCATGTCGGATCCGAGTCCAAAACCCCATATAGTTGAATTGGGCTTGTTTCCTGACTGTAAATCCCACACCAAAAAACTGACATAAAATGCACATTGAAAACCATGTCAAAATACAATACGGACAACATCAGACAACGGCGTTTTCAGATTATGACACTTGCCGTGTGGACACCGCCTTAAAGGGGTTGTCTCACTACAAAGAATAGCTTTCAAAATGTAGGGAACACTAAATGAAGACGTTTTCCAAATGTATTGCTTTGTTCATCTTTTTTGTTAAGGAGCTACAAATGATTGTATCACCTTCTGAGGGCTTTCTGGTTTCTCTAGTGACCGACCTGTGTACTCCTTCTCCCCCCCTGCTGTTTGTTCTATCTGATAGCAGAGAGTGATGTCATCACACAGGTTGGGGCCCTGAGTGAGAGCTTGTGTGTTATCTGATCTTTGAGACAAAAGACAGTAACGGCGCATCCCCACGGCATAGGACAAATACTGTCCGGTTTGCCAGCTGGTATTTGTCCTGTTTAGCGCCCGTCCCCACGGCCGCGGGTGGGGGGGGGTGGCGGTTTTTCTCCGCGATGAGCTCTCCCCTCTCCCATTGAGAAGCACAGATTCCATCCGAAAACCGGACAGAAGAATGTGCTTGCTCAATGTTTTGCTGCCGGATCGCCGGCGGCGAAACCACCGGGTGGAAAACCCGTGCAGTGGGGACTGCTGCACAGGTTTTCCATAGAGCACAATTGTGCTCATTTTCGGCCGGTTTTTCAGGCGGTCTGAAAAACCGCAAACTGGAAAAACCAGCCGAAAACCCGTGCAGTGGGGACATGCCCTAATTACTCTACTGCTTACATTAGCTCAGAAGCTTCTCCGGACCTCAGAGAAGGTAATTTATTTAATCTAGACTGATAAACATAATAAACAGAGAAGTCTGAATACACAGAGCTCATATGCTAATTACAGACAGCTTGACCAGGAAGTGACAGAGCAAAGCAGCACTATTTCATTCATGCATCCTATGAAACTTTGAGATGAGACAACCCCCTTAATATTTCCATTGCCAGTAATATTGATATTTAGGACTTTTTTGTAGCCTGTAAATGTGGAGATACATCATTCTGCACAACAATAAAGGTTTTTAATCAAGTCTGTTTGCAAAGTTGACTCATTTCTTTTTTTATTTTAGATGCTTTTTACAACCTTTAGCATTTCTATTCCCTATGTGACATCCAGGAGTTTGATCCATTACATTTATGACAAATGGAGCCATATAATAATTATATTATGCACATAATCCGGCAGTCCCAGCTTAATAACTGCTGTGCTACTTTGTCATATGCTTTGATGTCACCAGCATTCACAGGGTTACTCTTCCGCTGCCATGTCTGGAGCTACTGCAGCCTCCAAACCTGTCGCTGACCCTGGTTAATTAACTTGTCTATCAAGTGTCAATGGATGCATAAGGCGCTGTCACTCTTATGGCCATGGCCTAATGGACTATTCCAGCTTAGAAAGCTGCAAGGGAAGGGGGAAGGGCGGATTACAGTAGCTGCTGCTAATAGTGAAATTGTCTCTGGAATTAAAGAAGTCCGACAAACCAAGACAAAAAAGATCAAATTACTTGTATGAGTCTTCAGTCATTTCTATGTGATGTTTTTTTTAATATGTGCTTTTTCTCCTGAGATTCCTGTCAAGCAGCTGTTGTAGAACTGCAGAAAGACCACATAAAATGTAATAAAAAGTACAGTACAAAAGCGCCTTTTGATGGGAGAGATATTATTTAAAATAAATTTCCACAAGACTACTGCTTTAAAAAAGATAATGGGCTAATGATGTGTGACTGCCATTAGTAGTTGTGATTTCCTTATACACAGATGTACATCTAGAGCTGCAGTTTAAAGTATAAGTGAGAATCAATCAGCAGCCTGAGCCTCTGATAGAACAGAAGATGGATTTCAGATACTTATTTACTTCGGTAAACAATGCAATTGGAGTAACTCTTCAGAGTTGTACACTTAAAGGGGTTTTGGCACGATCTAATGTTGATGTGGGATTCTCCAAAATGGGGAATCACTTTTCTAAATATATGTAATTAAAAAAAAGTGTAGCCTGTGAGATCTGCAGCCTGTCTTCCGGACTGTTTACATTAGCTAGGACCAGGAGCAGATCTGGCCGTGCTTGCGTTGTTTGCACTTCTTGTCTGATGGCAGGGCACATGAACGGGCTTTGAAGGGAGGGGGAGAACAAAGTCAGTGTCTGCTGTATAGAGAATCCACTGGTTGTAATGTAGTTATCTGAGTAAACATGCAGACGCTCCTTGCTCAACCCTCCTCCCCCATCTTCCCCCCGTCTATAGTCAGTGAATGCTGCCTGCTTGGATCTTATCTTCTCTCCTGAGCACATAAGAGGGAGAACACAAAACCCGTAAAGCTTGTGCACAATACAGTTATCCTCTGTGGTTTAGCCAAACAATGTTTGCTCAACTACAGAGACTGAATATCAGCCTCGGGAGTGTGCATGGGAGGTGGTGTGATGTCATCATGGAGGGGGCACTTATTTTTTTTTAAATACAGAAACCCAACACCCCTTTTTTCAAGGCTCAAGAGGACAGTTCAGCCTGTTAGGTGAGGAAATCACTTCTTGGTAAAACCCCTTTAAGGAGCAGAGCTAAAAAAAAAAAGCATACTGAACTATGGAGAATATATTTTTGAAACCAGAAGTTTCCATACACTATATAAAAAACCCCATCTGCATGTTTTTCTCACTATCTGATATGAAATCAGAATAAACCTTCCCCGTTTTAGGTCAATTAGGAACCAAAATTATTTATATTTGGCAAACGCCAGAATAATGAGAGAGAGAATTTTTAGGGCATTTCTGCAAAGTCAAAAGTTTCAATACACTGGGATTACTCTGCCTTTAAACAATTTGGGACAGACCATATGATGATGTCAGGTCTTTGGAAGCTTCTGGTTTATTGGCAACATCTGAGTTAGAGACACACCTGTGGATGTATTTTAAAACACACCAGAACACACTGCTTCTGTGTGTAAAATCATGGGAAAGTCTAAAGAAAGATATTAGAAAGAGAATTGTGGACTTGCACAAGTCTGGATCATCCTTGGGTGCAATTTCCAGATACTTGAAGGTGTCTCATTCATCTGAACAAACAATTATACGCAAGAACAAACAAGATGGGAATGTCCAGCCATCATACTGCTCAGGAAGGAGACAGGGTTCTGTGTCTCAGAGATGAACGTCTGACATGTGCATATCAACCCAAGAACAGAAGCAAAAGACCTTGTAAAGATGCTGGAGGAATCTGGTAAGATTGTGTCATTATCCACAGTGAAACAAGTACTGTATCAACATGGGCTGAAAGGTCGCTCTGCCAGGAAGAAGCGATTACGCTAAAAGAAACATATAAAAGCCAGATTAATGTTTGCAAATGCACAGGAACAAAAACCTGCATTTTTGGAGACATATCCTGTGGTCTGACCAAACTAAAATTGAACTGTTTGGCCATAATGACCATCGTTACGTTTGGAGGAAAAAGGAAGAATTTTGGAAGCCTAAGACACCAACCCAACTGTGAAACACGGAGATGGCAGCATCATGTTATTGGGTTGTTTTGCTGCAGGAGAGACTGGGGTACTTCACAAAATAGATGGCATCATGAGGAAAGAAGATTATGTGGCAATACTGAAGCAACATCTCAAGACATAAGCCAGGAAGTTAAGCTTGGGGCGGAAAATGGGTCTTCCAAATGGCAATGACCGAGCTACTGTCAATCTGGTTACAAAGTGGCTTAAGGAGAACCAAGTCAATGTTTTGGAGTGGCCATCACAAAGCCCTGATCTCAATCCTATTGAAAAATTACCCAAGTCATACATTTTAAGGGCAATGCTACCAAATACTAATGAAATGGATGGAAACTTTTGACGTTGCAGAAAGTAATTAAAATGCCCTAAAAATTCTCTCTTATTATTCTGCATTGGCAAATATAAATAATTTTGGTTCCTAATAGACATAAAACGGGGAAGGTTTTTTTGAGATTTCCAAAAAAACTGTTCCCTTATTGAAACAAAAACCCAAAGCGTTTCCTCCAAAAATAAAGGTTTTATCAGGGTGAAAATAAAGGTTTAAACAATAGTAAACACTTAAAACATGAAAATGCAGGAAGGGAGCCGTCTTTTGAGGCGTTTATTGGTAACTTTTTCCGTGTTCCAGTGTGAAACGGTTTTTTAAAAAAAAGAAAATCTGCAAAAAAAAAGTAAAAAGTTGAAAACTCCCCTTTCTTTGCTTTTTAAATTTTTAGGAAAAATTAGATGGTTTAAAACCTTATTGGCAGTTTTGAATATTTAAAAGGGGGTTGTTTCTTACTTTGGTTTTTTTTGAGGGGGTCTAACATACAAACCCCTCAAAAACCGGTTAAAGGACGGTCTCTAAAACACTCAATGTCGCAAATTTTCATGAAAATTTGAAAAATTTGTACAAAATTTCAAAGCCGCCTAAATTCATAAAAAAATATAAAGGGTTTTAATGTGGGAATCTAAGTAGCATTTGGCGATGTCTTATAAATACTTTTGGTTGTATAAACCTTTTCACCAAATTTTTTATTTTGAAAATTTTCCCAAAATTTTAAAAAATGTTATTATTTTCAACAATTTAAAAAAAACTATACGACCCAAAATTTTTTGTAACCTAAAAGCTCAATGTGTCACAAGAAAATGCATCCAAAAAATTTTGAAAATTTATTGAAAATTTAAAGGGGTTTTTACTGGGCTACCTTTATTTGTTATAGGCCTCAAAATGTATTATATTAAACCTTGTCATTCACACTGTAAAAAAGTCTTAAAATTTTGGGTTTTCTATTTGACTTAAAAATTTTTGACATTTATCGTTATCTTTTATGAATTTAATTTTTGAGTACACTTGTGTAGGTTTTAAAAGTTAAAAAAGTTATTGTCACATTAAGGGTTTTTCTGTAATTTGAAAAAATAGGGTTGTACTCGATAAAAAACTGGCTGCAGGGTTAAGGGGTTTAACCTATAAATGCCAAAAAAAACCTAACCTTAACTCCAATGTAGAGCTCATTTTGCCCAAAGTTGAGTCCAGACTGATACAAATCAAATCTTACATTTGGGTCCAATCTGACATTGACCCAAATCTTAAGCACAGCAATTGCCTAAATGTATGCCTAAAAAATATGCAACTACTAAGACTCAGCTTTTGGGCCAGGGGCGTAACTACCGGGGGTGCAGAGGTAACAGTTGCTCCCGGGCCCTGCCGCCTGAGGGGGCCTCAAAAGCCCCTTTGCCCAGCAGTTATATTTTGTACATAAGGGCAGTATTATAGAGTTTATTTTTGTAATGGGCTATTATAGTAGTTTATTTTGAAATTTGGGGACAGTATTTAGTAGTATTTCTTGTCATAAAGGGGGTTTATAGTGGTTTTTTCTTTTAAAGGAGCAGTATTTTAGTGTTATATTCTTGTAAATGGAGCAGTATTATATTAGTTTATTTTGTACATAGGGGGCAGATTTAGTAGTTATATTCTTGTACATAGGAAGTATTTTATTAGTTTTTTTCTTTTTATTAGGAGCAGTATTTTAGTATTTATATTTTTGTACAGGGGGAAACATTTTTTTTATTGTAGTTATATTCTTGTACACTGGAGGCCCAGATTATATTAGTTCTTTTCTTGCTTTTTGGGGGGGCAAAGTATTTTAGAAGTTATATTCTTTGAAATTTGGGCCAGTTTATTTTAGTTACTTTCTTTTTCTTAGGGGGGGATTATATTTGGTTATATTTTGTACAGGGGGGCCTTTTATTACAGTAGTTATATTTTGTACAAGGGAGCTGTTTTTATAGTAGTTTTTTATTTTTTCCATGGGGCAGTATTTTAGTAGTTTTATTCTTTTTCATGGGGAGCGTATTTATATTTGTTTTTTATTTTTGGGCTTTGGGGGGGCCGGTATTTTAGTAGTTACATTTTTTTGTACTTGGGGGGCAGTATTTAGTAGTTACATTTTTGGGGACATGGAGCAGTTTTATTTTTAGTTATATTTTTTTTACTTTGGGGCCCCATTTTTAAATAGTTTTTTGGCACAGGTTTTTGGGAGGGGCCCCATTTCAATTTTTCCCACGGGGGGCCCAAAAGTTTTCCAAGTTACGGCTCTGTTTGAGGCTAGTGCTCTTTTAGCAACTTCCATGGTCACAGTATTATATAACACCCGCAAAACGTCACACATTTTACTGTGGGTGAAAAAGTAGATTTTTTCATAAGGTAAACACTGGGGTTGACCCATGATCAAAAGTTTGGGGTTTAAAGGGAAATTTTAAAATTCGGGGCCCCTGTTCCGTTGGTTTTTCGGCAGCCTCCATCTTTTTGATAAAATTTAAATTGTTCTCCAGGACGTTTTAAAACACATAGAACAGTTGGTCGGGGTTGAGGGGTGTTTTTGTTCCCCCAAGTATCGGACAGGACATCGGATCCCTTCTCCGGGCTCGGTTTCCCTTTTTCACCCGGCAGTGATGTCTGGGGTTGGTTTTTGCTTGTTTTTTCTTTCATAATTTTAGGTTTTTTGGGGGGGAAGAAAAACAAAAAGGGGAAAAATTTTCCCCCCCGGGGACGGCGCGGGAAAACCGCCCCCGGTTTTTCATCCTTAATTTTATTAGCTGCTAATAGATTTCTGCTTTGATATAGTTTGGGGGAGCTAAACCCATAACGGACAGGGGTTTAATCTCGGGTTTTTTTTTTCCTTTGTAATGTGATACATGGCTATTAGCCTCATATTCAGAGCAGCTCAGATGTTTCATTTTTAATTCAGGGAAAACGTATTACTACGTATAATTAGCAGGCAGAAAGGTTTTTTTGGGTTTTTTTATTGTTACATTGAAGGAAGGGGGTGGGTTTTATTCTTTTTCATAGGGCGCGTTTTTAGCAGTTTATTCTTGTTAAAAGGAGACGTAAAAAAAATTTGTTATATTCCTTTTACCCTAGGGAGGTATTATTGTAGTTTTATTCTTGTTTCATTGGGGGGCCGTATTTTTTGTAGTTATATTCTTGTTCATAGGGGCAGTATTTTTAGTAGTTATATTTTTGGGACATAGGGAGTATTTTAGTTGTTATATTCTTGACATTAGAGGAAGGGATTATAGTTGTTTTATTTTGTACAACAGTAGAGGGCAGTTAATTTTAGTAGTTATATTTTTGTACATTGGGGCCGTATTTTAGTAGTAATTCTTGTACATAGGGGGCAGTATTATTGTAGTTATTTTTTTTGACATTGAGGGCAAATTTTTTTAGGGGTTATTTTTTTGTACTAGGAAACAGTTTTATAAACAGTTATAATTTTTGTCATTGGGGGCGTAAAATTTTAGTTTGTTATATTCTTATACCCTAGGAGGGGAAATATTTTTTGTAGTTATTTCTTGGTTTCCTAGGAGGAAGTATTTAGTTTTTATTTTTGTTTTACAATTGAGGAGCAGTTTTTAGTAGTTATATTCTTGTACATAAAGGGGCAGTATTTTTTTGTTTTTTCTTTTAATTTGGGCAGTATTTAGCAGGGTTTTTTTCTTGTACATAGGGGGGGCAGTATTATAGTTGTTTTTTCTTTTTTACCCCGGGGGCAGTTTTTTATAGTAGTTTTTTTCTTGTTTTTTAGGGGGCAGTATTTTAGTTGTTTTATTCTTGTACATGGGGGCAGGGATTTTAGTAGTTATATTCTTTTTTATATAGGGGGAGTTTTATTGTTTTTTTATATTCTTTTAATAGGGGCATATTTTAGTTGTTATATTTTGTACATTGGGCAGTATTTTTTGTAGTTATATTCCTTTTCTAGGGGGCGTATTTTTAGTTGTTATTTTTTGTACATTTGGGGGGGGAAATAAAAATAGTAGTTATTTTTTCTTTTTCTTTTTGGGGGGGTTTTTGTTGTTATATTCTTGTTAAAAAGGGGGGGCTTTTTTATTGGGGAGTTATTTTCTTGTACATAGGGGCATTTTTTTGTAGTTATATTCTTGGAAATAGGAGGCGTATTATAGTAGGGTTTTTTTTTTGTACATAGGGGGGATTTTATAGTAGTTTTTATTTTGTAAAAATAGGAGGCGGGATTATAGTTGTTTATTTTTGTTCCTTGCGGCAGTATTATTGTAGTTTTTTTTTTTTGGGACCAAAAAGCGGCAGGGATTTCCCGTAGTTCTTTTCTTGGTTTCTTTTTTTGGGGGTATTATTTTTTTTTTTTATTTTGGGACATTGGGGAGCTTTTTGTGTAGTTTTATTTTTGTTCTTTGGGGGCAGTATTATAGTAGTTTTTTTCTTTACTTTGGGGAAGTGTTATAGTAGTTAAAATTTTTTTGTACCCCGGAGGGGGTTTTTTTTGGGAGTTATTTTTTTGGAATTTGGAGCGTATTATTGTGTTAATTCTTGTAAATAAAGGGGCAGTATTATGTAGGGGGATTCTTGTACATTGGGGGCCCCTTTTTATATTAAATTATTTTCTTGTAACCCTAGGGCAGGTTTTATTGGGAGATTTAAATTTTTGTTCATAGGGCAGTATTATTGTAAGGATATTCTTGTACATAGGGCGTATTATAGTATTATATTCTTGTTTCATACAGTGCTGCCGCATTGATACAGAGGTTTAAAGGGGGTGGGGGGGGTTTGCCTTTTTCGTACTTAGACCTTTCACTGAACGCATCCAATTTTTTTCGGGATGGCTGGGCGTCCCGGGGAAAGGGAAACCTCTTTTTAAAAAAGGATTTCACAGGGGTAGCCCGTGAAAAAGGGTTTTTTTAAGGGCACCAGGGTTCCCGTGGGGCAAACTTAAAAAAAATTTTGGTTTTTAGTGGGGGTCAAAGCGTGGGATGGTGGCAAAACCCGGTGAGGGTACAAAAAACAAATGGGGTTTTTTTTTTAAGTCAGGCTGGTGGGGGGGGGGGGTGTTTGGGGTTTTGGGGGTGCTTTAGGGGCTGTCAGCTGTGGGGGAAAACTAAGTTCCCTTAGTGAATTTCCCTTTAATTTCCAAAACATGTTTCTGTGCATAATTTTTTAAAGCGGCTTTATCCCCTTCCTTAGCAACTGGGCCCAAAGGGGCCCGTTTTTTTCAACCTCATAATGTTTTAGGAAACACACCCCCCAAGATGCCACGGGGTTTTTAAAGGAAAGGGGGTTTAAAAAGGTGCTGCATGGGCCTGCATTTTCTCCAGACCCCAAACCCCATTTAGGGATCTGTGGGGCATCCTTTAAAGGGAAGGTGAAAGGGGTTTGCGCGAGGTCTCTAACACCCCCCAGCTCCCGGGTGTTGGGGCATAAAGGGTGGAGAAGGTTTCCGTTGATTGAATTTGGGTTTCAACTCCTTTTAATGAAATTGATTTGTGTTCTGAGTGTGGTGAGGGGGTTAAAAAAAATTTACAATATGGGAATCTAGGGGGTTTAAATTCCCCACACCCCTTTCAGTTTCTTTTCTGGTTAAAATTTTTGTACAAAACCCAGTTGCATTTCTCCCCGGGATTAAAAATTTTTTCTAGGGCATCAGGAATAAATTAAATTTTTTGTTTCCCGATGAGAGGAAAAATTTTTTTGGCCCTTTTCTTTTCAATTTTCTATAAAAGGGAAAAACAATATCAATACAAAAAATTTATTTTAAAAAAGTCTTAACACAACGGGGCATTTAGGGAAAAAAAGAGAAACAACAAAATGAAGATAACATAAAGGGGCATTTTTTTTGTTTCTCTTTTTTTTTCCCCTTTAAAGTTGCCTCTGTTTCTCTTTTTTATGTCATGAAAAATGTCTACTAGGTTTGTACAATAAATTACCCAGAAAAGCATCTGAATGGTGTGCCGTGACTTATTCCAGGGGCTGCGACCTTTGAAGCTCTAGTGACTTCCATGCCCAAGAGAGTTAAAGGGGATGTATCGCTTCATCAGTTCGGCTGTTTTTTGAAGCTTGATTCTCTCAGTTCCTGAAATCCAGGAGCGTTTCTTCCCCTCCCAGCTGGGTGTTTCTTATCTGAAGGGGGACGACATCATCCCCCCTTCACTGTTCATGCTCACTCCCGAGTCAGTGTGTTCTCTCCCCCTCTCTGAGTTCACATGTCACTATGTCTTTCCCTCTCCTATTTTTAGTTTTTATTTTTTTAGAGTTGTTTACATACCACAGGCCTAAATTCAGTTTTAGACAGTCTTTGTGAACTCAGGAGCAATTTATCTCTTCTCCCCTCACGCTGGAGGTTGTTAACGTTGTATCCAGTCTTCTATGAACTCATCCCGGCACAGTTTCCCTCTCCCCTTCTATGTTTACACAAGGCACCGAGGCACAATTCTTCTGTTTTATGATTGTAGAAGCAGCTGCAGAGTCAATGAGGAGCTGCTAGCTATATAGAGTGAAATTGTTGCTGGCCCCTTACACGCAGGATCATTAGGCACCGAGGCACAATTCTGCTGTTTTCTGATTGTAGAAGCAGCTGCCGTGTCAATGAGGAGCTGCTTGCTGTATAGTGTGATATTGTTGCCGGCCCCTTATTCTGAGTGAGAGAGGCAGGAATGCACGCTCTCGTGAATACAACTGGGGACAAACAGAATGTAAATTAGTAGAGCCGTCAGCCAATGAAATGAGGTGGGATACGACCTGCACTGGGAAACTGCGTTTACACAAAACGAAGATAAGGGATCCAGTGAAAACAAGACAGCTTTGCAAAATGACATCCAATTGAAAGTTGCTTTTTTTCACTGTCCCCTTATTCTGAAGATCATTTAATGAAATGAACACCCCTTTAAGGCAGTGGTGGAAAATAATGGTGGCCACGCAAAATATTGACACTTTGGGCATAACTTGTCCATTTTCTCTTTTGTTGTCACTTGGGGGTGTACTCACTTTTGTTGCCAGCGGTTTAGACATTGATGACTGTGTGCTGACTTATTTTGAGGGCACACCAAATTTACACTGTTATACAAGCTGCACACTGACTACTTCACATTGTATAAAAGTGTCATATAATAATATAACACAATATTTACGAAAATGTGAGGGATGTACTCACTTTTCAGAGATACTGTATATTCTCTCTCATTGGGGGCCGTATAATGGTTATTTTATTCATTGTCATTGGAAGCATTTTGTTATTTGGCCATTTAATTCTGCCTACATTATGGCCACCGCTCAGCAGAGCTTAGTGCATATAGATTAATGTAACTGATGTGTCGGTGCCATGCCAAGCAGGGAAGCATTTCATTGCCCTCCCACCGACTCCTTTACATGTTAAATAGTTTTATAACCATTACATACCCCATACACTCTTACAATTCAGTAAAGGCTTCACAAAGTAATCCTCAAGGTTATGTAATGCTTGGATCCTGCCATATGTCATTTAGTTGCAATGAATTAGGTAATATAATATTTCCAAAAGAGTTCCCATTGCTCAGTGCTCCCGGGGGGGTTAAAGCTTTGGGAACCACCCTCAATTTGTCTACCCAACCTATCGTTTTGTGAGAAAAAGGAGGAAGTGCGTTACCAGCATTACCAGTCGGATAGTGTTTCCAAATGACATTTACAATGAAGACATAAGTGTGTGGTTACTTTAGTTTGACGTTTTATTATTTCATAGCACCCCCCCGGTTTAAAAGTTGCACGCCTAGGAACCTATTGTGTTAGACACCAACACAAAAGGACTACAAACCCTGGCTACTATGGTAGTGGAGGTTAAGTTCCCTTGACCTTTTCTCCCAAAATGTACAGTAACAAAACCCCGGCCTTTTGTAGCGGCCCTGAACACTATGCCCTATGGATAGACAATGGGATTCTTGTGAATGAAATGTAACAAATGCAGACAGATCCTATTGTATATTGAAAAGCATCAGATAACTAGGTTGGATACCAGCAATATTATCCTGAGTACTGAAACAAAACACAACTATTACATGTAATGATCGTAGATGGAAAATTGATGGTTTGATGGATAGATGATAGATAGTTAGAAGATAGATAGGAACCCCCTCCATTTTTGTAAAATTTTTTGTATTATATTTTTTTCATGGAACAGGGAAAATTTGAAACTTTTTTTACAGTAGTAGTTAAAAAAATAGAAAAACTTAGCTTGTTTAAAAACAGTGTAATTTTGGTGTGTTCAGTATGTCACAGTTCTGTTGGCATTCTGGTTCCCCCTTTTGAACTGTAGTCCCCACAGCTGAAGCACTCCTGGGCCCCAAACCTTTACACTCCCCAACCCTTTTTACTGTAGGCCCAAAAAAACCTTATCTTTTTTCTCCCACCTGGTTGAGCCCACACGCCCTTTTAACCTCTGACCAAATATATTTATCTTGATTCCATCGACCCAGGACTGGTTTTAGGTCTTTTGTTGCTTTCTTCAGGGAAAATGTTTGGGAGGCTTTGCTATGTCATCTTTAGAAGGATTACTTCGGGACGCAAGGCATGCAGATTTAATTTGTGGTTGAGCAGTGACAAACTGACCTCAAACCCCTGTAACCTCTGCAGCAATGCTGGCGCCATGATACACTCTATTTTTGAAAAGAAGCTATCCCTCTCGATAAGAGGCTCCCCATGATGGACCATGGCCGTGGACATCATGGGCGCCATCCTTCTTATCATGGGATAGTATATTATTTAGTGTGTTTTTGAAGTCATTAGGAGCCGCATTGTTCCCCTAATGACTCGACCCATATCGAATATGGGGGTCAACGTGCTTAGGCGCATTGCCTGCCTTTTAGGCTCCGCTCTACCCCCAATTGCCTTCTTCTTTTTTTGTTTTTGGAGGGCGGTAATTATCTCCTTGTTCTTCCTGTCTGGTTATTTGCCTGGTGATTTTTAATAGACTTTGCTTCAGTAAGGGTAATACCACGGGGTCTTAAGTAAAAAAAACACACCAAAATCCTGACAGTCTATTTAAATGTGTCATGTCCTTGTTGGGGACTGATGATCCCCAACAATTTGATAGGCGAGACAGGATAGGCGATTTTGAAGGAAAATGAGGATTATAGGCTTTGCATCTAGCGATCGTACTCTTTCATCTCATCTGATTGCTCCTTGGCCATGATGACAACAAGTTCCGTGAGTAAAAACATCCAAGATCCCTGTCTTGTGTATTTTGTCCCAAGACAGGGTATTTATCTTTTTCGGTGTATTTCTGTGCTATATTGTTTGTGGTTATCGTAAAGGGGCCCCCTATTTTTAATATTTGAAATAAAATTTTATTGGGGATATTTTTTTCTGTGATCCAGTTGATAAAAAGCCTTTCAAACATTTCCTCCACTCTGCCCCCAGTAAAGGTCTGCAGTGCCCCTCATTCCTGAAAGCTCTTATATTTTTTTATATCGACTTTACTCACATTCTGTTAACATAGCCAAAAATTTAACCCTTATTTCTAGTTTCCACTTAAAGGGGTATGCTTGTTTCACCATTTAGCAGCCGTTTATGCAGGTTGCTAAGCAGAGCTTGTGAAATGGAGGGACGTTGTTCTCTCCTCCTAGCATGGGAGTATCTTTTTTTCTCTCTTGCAGACTCGACACCCCGACATTTGTTTTATCCACATGAGAATTTCCATTCTGTGGTATGGACCATGGGGGAAGGGAGAGCTTCTCAGCTGCTTTTCTATCATTGAAAGTGAAAAGAAAAGAGTGCTAAACTCCATATGCTATATCTACATTTCTCGCTCTCTTTCTACCTACTTTTATAATTAGAATGGGCATTTGTTATTCAGGTCTTCTGGTGAACAGTAGAGTCATTATGTTTTTTTCCTATCATCTCACACATCGAGTGAGATATCCTGCAGATTATTACACCTTTCTGACCTCTACAGATTGTTTGTTGTTTCATGGGATGCACTATGATCTCTGTTTGCTGCAGGACCTCTGACTCGCCTGTCTCGGTGAAAAAATCACCACGCATGCCATATGTGCAACCTAGCACTGCCCCTTGTGTCAGTGAAATCTCTCTCCCTGCACGACATACGTCACACAACCATGCCTCTTGATGTACAGTGAAATCTCTTTTCCCCGCAATGCATATGTCGCACCTGACGCCACTTGTTTGCCTGTCACAGTGAAATCGTCTCTCCCCATCTATGCTATATTGTCACACAACAAGTAATTCCAACTGACTTTACTGTCGCAGGCTGTAAATCTCTTCTTCCCGCAAAGACATAGTCGACCTAACTCTGCTGTTGCGTGTCAGTGAAATCTCTCTCCCTGCCCCCATGCATAGTCCGTATACATTGCTTGCCTGTCAGCTGATAAATCTCGCTCTACCCTGCATGCATACGTGCGTGACCGTTTCATTGCCTGTGCTGCGCCGATTGACGACAAATCGATTGATAGAAGTTCTGGTCTGCTCCCCGCGCATGTGACGATTCCGTCGCAATACCACTACCTTGCTGTCAGTGAAATCTCTCTCCCCGCATGCATACGTCGTACCTAACATTGCTTACTGTCAGTGAAATATCTCTCTGCACTCCGCATCGGCATGACGTCACTCCGTCTACCACTGCTTGATGTCACACGTGGATAATCTCTCTCCCAAGCACACTATGCTTACGTGCGTATTCACTACCATTGCTGGATGTAAGTGAAATGTCTCACCACGCACAGCATACGTCGCAATCTACCACTACTTGCCTGTCAGTGGAAATCATCTCCTCCCCGCATGCTCATACGTGCATTCATACCGGCTACTTGCTGTCAGAGTGAAATTCTTCTCATCTCTCTCCCATACACACTTCACTTGCGTCCATCAAACGTCCCAATGCGCACTCCTGTCCGCAATGTCATTCAGACACGCATTACTGATCACAACCGGGGGCAGGACCTGGGCATAAACTGACCGGACGTCTAACTTCGTTACCAAGCACTAAACAAAGAGCCAGTTCTCTTAAACCATAGCACCTTGCTTATGGAAACCAAGGACGTACATGCTTGCCATTTGTTTGGTCCACCACGTCATTTTCATAACTATGAGAAAAAAATTCCCTTGTAGCGAGAATAACCTCTTCAGAACTGACCCTAGTCCGAACATCTGTGTGGGAAAGGTCCTGGAAGGGCTGTAGAGAAGCTTCCTATATTAGAGTATACAAAAATCGATGAAATAAGTCCCTGAGCAGCTTCCCTCGGATGCAGTTTATACATTGGTTTGATGCAAGATTTTCACCTTTCCATTCTCTGTGGCACAGATCCAGACGGGCGGCGGGACCGCGGTAGCGCAGTGGAGGGGGATGGTCCCTCCCTCCACTATGACCGCCGGCGGGCTCGCGCCTCCCGCCGAGGAGTCTGCTGTACGTGCGCGGCTGGCTTTTAAGCCGCCGCACGTACTCAGGAAGCCAGTCGCCGCCCAGGAGGCTCAATCTGGAGGGACCTGCGCCGCGTTGCTTCCATCAACAATGGCCGACGTGGGGGGGCGTGGTTTGCCGACATGCTGTGAGGACGCAAGGAGAGAGAGCTCCGCTGAACATCCTCCCCTCTCCCCTCCCCCTCACCCTCCCCCCCCCCCTCCCCCTCTCCCACCTTCTCCTCCCTCCCCCTCCCCTCCCTCTTCTTCCTTCCCCCCATCTTTCCTCCCACCCCCCCCCCCCTCCCCACCTCCCCCCCCCCCCCTTTATACCCCCACCCCTTTCCCCTCCACTCTCCCTCCTTGCTTCTTTTCCCCCCCCCCTTTTTCCCCTCCCCCCATGCCTAAATCCTGTCTATCTGACCTGAAACTGACTCTAGCACAGCTACTGAGACGGCTAAGAGCTTCCTGACTACCCCTGGAGCAGTTTGTGCCCGCAGCGAGAACCAGCAGCGCTATTCTGGGCGCTTTTCAGTGGCAGAGGCGCGGTGGCTGGCGGGGCCGGCGGCCATCTTGGGCTCCTCCCGTTATCCTCAAGCCCCAGCAGGGATTGCGACCAGGAGAGGAGCTTACCGGCACTCTAGCAGCGCGGACTTCAGTGATCGCGGGGAGGTGTGCTGCCGGACCTGGAGCGGAACGAGTGAGCAGGAGCTCCGACGAGGACGTGACGGCATTGAGACCCGGGTGGCCACTTGGAGTGGGGGAGGAGGTGAGCGCCGTGCGCTTCGCGCCTCAGACCAGGTGCAGCGGTCTGGAGGGAAGACGGACCGGTAAACAGGCCCCTGGAGGCCTGCAGTGCCCGAATCCTAGACGGGGACCCCGCGTGCCTGAGGTGATGGGGGGGGGGGGTGGGGGGGGGGGGGGGGGGGGGGGGGGGGGGGGGGGGGGGGGGGGGGGGGGGGGGGGTGGTGGTGGAGGACGGAAAGAGGGAACCTGCCATTACCCACAGACTGCAACCTGTATTGCCCTGCAGTTAAGTGCACTCTCTGGCTGGGCAGGACCCCCGACCCGCGCTGGACTGGAGTAGCAGCTTGCTGATACAAGGGGTCGTTCTGGTGGCTCTATTGAGGAGAGACCCTGGGACTTATAAGACCCTCACACGAGTTGGCAGAGCCCTGGAGTTTCACCCTTAACTGGGAGCTGATATATATATCTAGACTCCTGTAATAATTGCTGTACCGGTGCTGCTTCTAAAAGTGAGAGAGGTGCCCCCTAATTACCAGTGCCCATCACAGACTCTGTGTGACATCTCTGCAGGGGGGGGGTGTTTTCGGGAATCAACGGGAGGGGCATGAGTGATCCATATTTTTTGGGTTGGAGTGATCTGCAGAAAAAAAAAAAAACGGGTATTTTTACTCCCGGTCCAACTGCTGGGGCTGGAGAATCACTTTTGATTGTCACCACAGGGCACCTTTGATTCTCAGAGGGGGTGAGAATTTATGGGCGGCAAAACCGGGACATCCCAACCCTCTGCAGCTACATCCTCAGTTGTAGAGGCCATGAGTCAAACTGAGGAGGGGGCCACGAGCTCGCAGGCCGCGCTGGACACTGATAAAATAATGACGGCCATTGCTTCATGCCAAACAGCACTGACAGTTAAAATTGATCACATTCAGGCGGATCTGAACCGCTTAAGGGCGGACATGGATAGGGTGAGAGAGAGAACCTCAGAGGCCGAGCGTCGCATTGGCGAAGTGGAGGACAATGTGACCAACCAAGCACGGGCTACCACTACAATGCAACAACAGATCAAAATCCTGCAAGAGAGAGTATCATTAGACCATACTGGGGTTCCAGAGAGAGCGGAAGGGGATAACCCAGAAAAGTTTACAGAAAGTCTGATCCGTCAAGTCTTAGATCCAATCTCTTTGTCCTCATGCTTCGTTATTGAAAGGGTGCATCGATATTACGCAACTAGAGACCCCTTCCGACCAGGACTCCCAGCGCGCCCTTTTATCATTAAGGTGCTTAATTATGGAGACGAGATGCGATTTTAACAGCCGCAAGGAAAAAAGGGAGAAAAAAAATACCGAGAACACAAGGCATATCTTTCTACCCGATCTACACGATGAGGTTCGAGGAAGTGACGACAATTTACGTCAGTCAGTAACAGATTGCGAGAACTTGGCCTCAGGTACTCTATGTTATACCCTACGCGTCTGCGAGTTCAAGACCAAGACAAAGTTTTGTTTTTTACCTCTCCAGAGGAAGCGAATGACTGGCTGGACAAACGTCGAGGTGCGAGACGCTGAGAGAACTGTTTCTTGTCTTGTTCTTCAGGTCTGAAAGCACATACCGGGATACAGTGAGTGATCGGGAGTGTGGTCTATATTAGGACACTGACTTGGAGCGGGGGGCGAGATTCGCTTACTATTAACATAGCTAAATTAGCGTAAGTTCAATGTGTCCATATATGGTCAGAGTAGGGGACCCACTGTGACATGGAGAGCTCAAAAGTTGTGGGAGAACTCTTTTTGTTTTTCTTTTTCTATTGTGTGCTTTCTTCAGAGGGAATTTTAAAGAGAGCGGTTATTAGGAGTTTAATTGTTTTTCTCCTCTAGGTTAGCTCTGTTCCCTAGCAGTTCTTGGGGAAGGAGCTAAAGGGGTTTCAGTTCACGGCACACTCCCCTATGGAGTGAAGAGTTAGATGTTTCTTCACATTTGGTTGTGGGTACAAAGCTCAACCATGTTGGGGCGGTATGGGCAGGGTGGTATGGGAATGGGATTGTTTATGCTTCTTAAAAAATTTTTGTGTGTGCATGGGATAAATGTTCGAATGACTGATGTGAAATTGGTTCCGGCGTCTGGGTCTAGCCCACCTGAGAGGAGATTTTTTTCCACGACTTTGAAAATGGCGTTGTTTAATGTGATCTCATGGAATGTCCGGGGCCTGAATTGCAAAATTAAAAGAGCGTTGGTTTTCAACTTCTTGAAACCATATAACCCAGATATTGTGATACTCCAGGAGACGCATATGAGAGGGCAAAAAATGTTAGCGCTAAAACGGCCATGGGTAGGTTCCAGCTATCACACAGTTTACTCCAATTACGCCAGGGGGGTTTCAATTTTAGTGGTTCAAGAGCCATTACATTTACGTTTGCTAGAATGTGCATGGTCGATCCTCTGGTAGATACTTAGTCATGGTGTCTGTATTCGGCCGGAGTTGATTATATACTAGGAGGGTTTTATATGTGTACCGCCGCCTTTTTCCAGTGCTGTTTTGAATCAAGTAGCGACCCTTATGGCATTATACCCAGCGACTCCCGTTCTTCTAATGGGGGATTTCAATGCGATGTTATGTAGGGACATGGACCGTCTGCGCCCACGGCCGTCACATGATCCCACTCTGCGAGCATGGGCTGGATCGTGTGGCCTCACTGAGGTCTGGAGATTGAAACATCCAAGGGATAGACAATTTTCGTGCTATTCCGCATCCTCAGGGTCCCTTTCTCGCATTGATCTAGCCTTTGCAGATAAGGATTTACTACCACATGTGGTGGCAGCAGATTATCTGCTGGGAGGCATTTCAGACACTCGCTATGTTACTGCGTGCGAGTATATCAGGGGATTGAGGGGGACAGTAAGGGGCTGGAGATTAACCCCAAGTGGTTATCAGGATGTACTGATTTTGAGTGAAAAGATGTAGGCGTGGATGAAAGTCTACTGGGAAACAATGAGGGCTCGGTTGATCCTTTGACAGAATGGGATGCTCTTAAGGCGGTGACTAGGGGTAATCTTATTAACGCCATAGCCACTCATAGGGCTCTTCTTGGTGCGCGGAGGGTGGAGCTTGAGGGGGAGGTGGCGCAGACGGAGGCAGACTACTGTAGTCAGCCTGATGAGGAACACAAGAGCAAGATGGAAGAGACACAAAGAGCGTATAATCTGTTCTCACCCCAATTACACACACAAAAGATTACTATCACAGAGAAGCAACACTGATCTTCGCGGGGAGGGGGAAAAAATGGAAGGAGCCTGGCCTTTTTTAGCACAAAACAGGAAACGCCCAAAACAGTGGTTGCTGCCAATTCAGGACTCGTAAGGGGGGTGGGTAACTCGACACCAAAAGGCATTGCCAGAACAGTTTGTGACTTTTATAAGACCCTATATACCTCTAGAGCTTGGAATACTGATGACAAAATTAGGCGACTTTCTTGGCTGCAATCCCTCTCCCGGTGTTATCAGGGGATGAGAGGGAAACTCTGACTGGTCATGATACAGAAGAGAAGAGATTCCGTAGGGCTATTGGATGTGCATGGCTACGGGCAAGGCACCAGGGCCAGATGGAATTTTCCGGTAGATGGTATAAATTATTTACAGATGTAGGTCACTCCCCGCCTAGTGGAAGCGTCTTCTGACCTATCGCCATTACGAAGCGACGATAGTTGTTATCCACCCATAAAGGATATAAAGTGTCTGAGCAGTGTAAGAGTCTATTTAAACCTGTCCTATATCATCTTATAAATATTGATGTTAAGATCCTTGCCAAGGTCCTGGCACTACACCTGATATTCTATTATACTCCACTCATTGTTGGGTGGAACAATCCGTAGTTTATGCTGGGCGAAATCTAGTTATTAATTTATGGAGGCTTTACTCCATATTTGCAGATAAAACTACGACAATGCGCGAGGAACATAGAGTGATTGCCGACACTCGATAACGAAAATGGCTCATTCAATTCCATCGAGTGGAGGTTCATGTGGGCGGTGCTGCTGCATGGGGGGTTTTCCTAAAGAGTTCCTTAGGTGGATCCAGTTTCTGTATTGGAAGCCGTCTGCAAGGTCCTAGTTAACGGGTGCATGTCTGAAACGATATTTTCACTGGGAAGGGGCACTTGACAGGGGTGTCCCCTCTCCCGTACTGTTTGCCACTGGCTATTGCAACCCTCTATCGATACTTATTAGTAACAACCCACGGATTGAGGGGCTGGGAGATAGAGGGGATAACATGAAAAAGTGTCTCTGTTTGCAGATGATGTTACTGGGCTATCTGGCGGACCCGGGGACTCCTTGGATGGCCCTCCTCGTTGAGGTGACGATTCTTTCGGGTCTTCTCGGACTAAAATTGAACGCGGGAAATCAGTATTATTTGTGGTAGATGACGTGCAAAGGGAGAATATATCCTTGAAATCCAGATGGAGTTTCTGTCCAAGTTCAACTTCTCTCGGCATACAGATTCACAGAGACGTACAGCGATTCATGACCCTTAATATGTCGGTAGTGATGCAAGAGATAGGTAGGAAGTTGACGATTGGAGGGGCACTTCCTCTGACTCTTTACGCCCTACCAAACCAGGGGGACTCCCCGGGGCGGACGGATCACAGCCATTATTAAGATGATCCTCTTGCCCAAAGTGGGCTGGCCCTAGTCTTGATTCTCATCAGATACACTTCCGAACCCTGGAAAAAACAGATCTCGTCTTTCCTATGGGCGGGGAGCACTTCCAGAATGGGGAGACCCACTTTGGAGCCCTCTATGAAGATGGAGTCTGGCGCTTCCGCGTTCTTCTACATTTTTATTACGAGTGGCAGATACAACTATACTATGCAGGGTGGTGGATTAGAGCTGGCCCGCAATCAACCCAGATGTGGTGCTGAGGCAGCGCTGGAAGGTGTCATATGAGGACACTTGGGTTACATTTAGTTTTATAGGCAGGGGGAAACATTCGATACGGGTCACTTACGTCCACCATGGCCGGCAACTGTTGCTGTGTGGAAGAAATTTGTAGGAGTTTATCCAGGGGAAGGAGAGGGAGGTGGGTGCGTCCCCATATATAGACTCTCATCTGGCGGAACGTGAAGCTTACTGAATTAGAATCGCTGAGTGATTTTGAATTGTGGCCAAAGAGGGGTATTAATATCTGGGGACCAATTATATGCTAACGGGAGATTTCCCCCCCCACCCCCCCCCCCCCCACAACTTCCAGGAGTTGGTCGACGGATATGGCCTACAGGTGGAAATTTGTTTAAATACTTGCTCAGTTGCGACGACGCGTGTTTCAAACAATTTGGGGGAGGCACATTTCGTTGCATGTGGAGACATTGGAAGAGGTGGCCAGACGGGGTGGACCTGTGAAGCCTGATTTCTATCCTTCTACAAGAGTATCATGGTGGTGCTTAATCCTTGCTATTAAAAAAGCCTTTGAGCAGTTGGTGTGAGGATATCCCCAACTTGCGAAATCAAATCACTGGAGGAGTTGGCGTTCCACATGGAGATCTACAGTGATCAGCAATAGGACCAGCCTGTTACAGGCTAAGTGGCATCCACAGGGTATACTACACCCAACCAGATTAGACCTGCATGGGGAATACTTACCTAGCCCCCAATTTGCACTGACTGTAGAACAATGTGCGTGGCTCGCTCCTTCATATGACATGGGAGTGTCCTCTAATCAGGACCAATTGGTCGGAGATTCATGGTTTTCTGAATGAGAAGCTGGGGTTTCCTGCGATATGTGCTCCTGAGATTAGCTTGTTAGGCTTAGTGGAAGATATTGTTCAGACCAAATCTGAACGGCAGTTATACAGACTTCTTATGTTCTATGCAAGGAAGACTATATTGTTAAACTGGAAGCCTCCCAAGCTACCGTCTCGGAGACACTGGAAACAATTAGTGAATGGGGATCTCCCAATGTATAAACTCGCATATGAGGCGCGAGGGGTCCCGGACAAATTCCTTGATACTTGGAGTGTTTGGATTGCTTCACAGACTGGGTAGTTCGGGTGAACGAAGGGTGTGGACGGGAGACCAGACGTCGGACGGCGGAGAGTGTTTGGTTGTTTTGTTTTATTTTAAAAAATAAAGTAGATGACTGGAATGAATGTGTATGAGTGGATTCCATTATACTGTAGAAATGCTTGGGCATTCTGGATGAAAAGTGAGCTTCCTTTCATTTGTATAGAGGATAATGACGATTTCATATGTGTATTGAGCTCGATTTGTACTTTGTAGTTTATCCACGACACCCATGTAGAGTGCTTGCAATGTATGATTGTAACTTTCTACTGTTATGTATGTTTTAAAATTTCTTCGCAAAAATAAACACTTTTTTTTAAAAAAAAGGCCGACGTGGAGGAAGTCCTGGACCGGCTGCGGACCGCGGCCGGGTCCCGTGGCAGCGCATGGCTGCAGGACCGGGCAGCTGAAGCCCTGCAGGTAGCAGAGGCGGGGGGTGCAGGGCCAGGCCACCGCAGCGCCTTAGCCCTGATGTGACCCCCCCCAGAGCCTGGAGACGCCGGGGAAGCCCCTGTAGGGTGCACGGCGGTCGGCATCTGCTATGGGGCCCAGTGCTGGGAGGAATTCTGCTAGAGGCCCGGGCTCTGCGGAGGGTGGCAGGCTCCGCTGCGTGGTTGGGGCGGTGCCTGCTGCGCCTCTTGGAGCGGCTGGAGTTTTGGCGGCGGCAGGCCGCCCCGGTGATGTGCCGGCCGGGGGGCGTGGGCAGGTGCGTCTAGAGTGTGGAGAGTCAGCATCGGCTGGACTTGGCCGGAGTTCGGTGGGTGACGGGTGGCTAATGGTCGGCCCAGGCGGCGGAGGTTTTGAGGATCCGTCGGCAGGGGATAGGTCCCCGTGGTCCTTGCAAGAGGCTTTGTGACGCCGCAGGGGCGCTCCCGTTCCAGATCTTCTTCTGTATCCAGCCTTCTTCCGGCCAGTGGTAATCCCTCCTCCGATGACCATCTTCAGGGATCCTTGGCGGCGGCTGGCGGGGTCGCAGCACCCGTGCAGCCAGGTGAGTATACGTCTATGTCCTGTCCGTTTCCTCCTATCTTTCTGTCGCCGGGCGCCGCGTCCCGGGGGCTTGGGGGCTTGGGGGGGCGGGAGGCGAAAGGGCGGGGGGGGTGGGGTTGGCGGCCGGGTACAGGAGTTACTGACGAGGTTTAGTCAAGCTGGCTCTCCAGCTTGCGCTTGGGGTCTAGCATTGTCTGCGGGGATGGGCGTGGCGGCGCAGGTCCCTGTGGCGCGGGCCACCACGGTGTCGGTTCAGACGGATAAGGAAGGGCAAGGGGATGGGGTTCGTTTGGACAATAAAGTGAAGGGGGAGGTTTATGTTTTGAGGGTCCCCTGGGTTCCCACTTAAAGAAAGAGGTGAAATAAAAAATCTGGAAAGACGAATACGTCGAGATTTTTTCATTTCTCCCTCTGGAAAAATTTAATTTGGAAAAGGGCAAGAGGGACGAGAGTAAGAAGGAAGAGGAAGAGAAGCGCCGTTGGCACTTGATTCCACAGACTTAACAACTGGTCGCAGGCGTTTGCCATTTTGGCTAGCATAATTGGGGAAAAAACTCCAGAGCATTGTTTGGCTCTTTTCTGCTATTTGGATGCAATCAGGGAGGCGCAGAGGGTTTATGGGGGACAAGCATGGCTTCGGTATGATGAGCAGTTCCGCCAGCGGAAGGCGGTGCGGCCATCGATTAGGTGGGATAATAAGGATATAGGTTTGTGGTTGCGGGTTATGGGACCTGCGCGATATGGTCAGTCCTTTCAGGGTGGGACCGGCGGTGCCGGTCATTCGGGCGGGGCCTCAGGAGGCTCCTCAGCTTTGGGAGGCCAAAAATTGGGACTGTGTTGGCTCTTTAAAGAGGGCCACTGTAAATTCGGGGGCGGCTGCCGGTTTAAGCATTTGTGCTCTGGGTGCAACGCGGATTCCCACGGCTTGTCCCGGTGCAGCAAGAAAGGAAAGGGGCGTGGGACAGGTCCAGGTGGGCAGGGGTAGGACGCCAGTGAAGGTGGAAAGATGTGGGCGTATCTCGCCAGGTATCCGGATAGGGCAGGGGCGGAGTTGCTGAAGCGGGGTTTTGAAGAGGGTTTTCCGGATCCCCCCTCCTTTGCATGAGGTTCCCTTCACCACTAAGAACTTGCGTTCCGCTATGGAACATAAAGGGGTGGTGTCGGAAAAACTGGCGAAGGAGGTGTTGTTGGGCCGGATGGCTGGGCCTTTCATAGAACCCCCGTTTGCAGATTTGGTGGTCTCTCCTTTGGGCGTGGTGCCCAAGAAGGAACCGAACAAATTTCGGCTGATACACCACCTTTCCTTTCCGCGGGGCCAGTCGGTCAATGATGGTATCGATCCGGAGCTATGTTCCGTGGCTTATACCTCATTTGATACGGCGACCCATTGGGTGCGACGTTATGGGCCGGGGGCGTTTTTGGCCAAGACTGACATTGAGGCGGCTTTTCACCTGTTGCCGGTGCATGCGGACAGTGTTCGTTTGTTGGGCTGTTTTTGGGAAGGGCCGTTTTTCGTGGATCGTTGTTTGTTGATGGGCTGTTCCATTTCTTGTGCCTACTTTGAGGCATTTAGTTCGTTTTTAGAGTGGGTGGTGCGGGACGTGGTAGGAGTCCCTTTGATTATCTATTATCTGGATGATTTTCTGTGCATCAGTCCTGAGGGCTCCAACCGTTGCGAGCTGTTACTGCGGACGATGCAGTGGTTGGCGGAACAATTTGGTGTTCCGTTGGCCCCGGAAAAAACCGAACTGCCAGCCACTTGTTTGAATTTTTAGAGATCAGGATTGATTCCGTCTCAATGACATGCAGCCTGCCGCCTGAGAAGCTTGAGGCTTTAAGGGCGGAGGTTAGGAGGGCAAGGGTTTTAAGGAAGATTCCCCTTCGGGATCTACAATCATTGTTGGGCAAATTGAATTTTGCTTGTCGAATTATGCCTATGGGCAGGGTGTTTTGTCGTCGGCTGGCGTTTGCGAGCGTCTGTGGCGACGTTTGAGGACGATTTGAGAGTTTGGGGTGAGTTCTTGGAGTATTACAATAGGGGTTCATTGTTTATCGAAGACATGTGTTCCAATATGGAGGTTGAGATTTTCACGGACACGGCAGGCGGCGCGGGGTTTGGGGCATACTCCCAGGGTTCATGGTGTGCTGGTGGTTGGCCATCGGCTTGGGTGGAGTCCGGGCTGGTGCGTAATTTGGCCCTGTTGGAGTTGTTTCCCATAGTGGTGGCGGTGGAAATCTGGGGAGAGAGGATTCGGAACAGGAAAGGGAAGTTTCACTGTGACAAACTGGGGGTAGTTTAAGCCATTAACAGTTTGTCAGCACCTTCTCCTCCAGTGGTGCGCTTGCTACGGCATCTGGTTTTGTGTTGTTTGGATCTTAATGCGTGGGTGGTGGCGGAGCATGTTCCTGGGGTACACAATTCAATAGCGGATGCTTTGTCTCGTTTCCAGTGGGACCGATTTCGAGAACTGGCGCCTGGAGCTGCGGCCATGGGTCTTCCCTGCCCGGGGCATTTGTGGGAGCTGGTCAACGGGAGCCCGCTCGCCTGATTCAGGCTTCTTTGGTGGACAAGATATGGGTGGCGTATGAAGCTTCCTGGAATGTCTGGAGTGCTTGGCTTCAGGGATTGGGTGAACGGGTGTGTGAGGAGGATCGGCCTTGGGCTTTGTGTTGTTTCTTAGGTCATGCGTCCGAGTTGGGTTGGTCCTTATCTAGGGTTTCTCGTTTCCTTTCCGGTTTGGCGTTTGGGTTCAAGTTGCGGGCCTAGGTGGATTGCACTAAGGCTTTTGTGGTGTCAGGTGGTACGGGGTTTTCAAAAAGGCCGGGCCACTCGGGATTCTAGGCGCCCGGTGGATTTTCGGTTGTTGGAACATTTAGGGGGGGTGTTGGCAGATATGTGTTCCGAGGAGTTGGAGATGTGTTTGTTCCGGTTGGCTTTTTCCTGGGCATTTTTCGGGGCATTGCGGATTGGAGAGTTGGTGTCGCCAAGTAAGAAAGAGGGTGCGGATTGCAATTGGTGGATGTGGAGTTGAGTGACAGGGTCAAGTTCCGGATTAGGCGGTCTAAGACAGATATTTTCGGCAGGGGGAAGGTCGTGGTTTTGGGTGAGGTGAAGGGGTCGAGCATGTGCCCTGTAGTTTGCTGGCGGACTTATTCAGCTTGCGTTCCGGCAGGGTCGGGTCCGGTGCTAAGGCATGGCAACGGCGAGTTTTTGTCCCGTTTTCAATTTACAGGTCTGTTTTGGAAATGTCTGGCTCAGCTGGGGCTGGATCCGGGCAGTTTCACGCCGCACTCCTTTCGGATTGGCGCGGCGACAGAGGCAGCGAGCTTGGGTCTTTCCTCTGCCGCAGTAAAACGTATTGGCCGGTGGGAATTAGAGTGCTTTTGGCAGTATATACAGCCCCACCTGCTAGCTAATTGAGGCGCGGATTGCTCGCATTTTCTTTTCTCTGCTATGCTTTACTATCTGGTTGTTTCTGGCATCAGTTTGCGCTCCTTCTATCTGTTTGTGTGATAGTTTGCGTGCTCCTTGCTTCCCATGGTTGTGTTTGTTTCCTCCCCCAGGTCCTAAATCGCCGGGCCTGGTGTGGATCTTGGGACACTCGTTTGTGTTTTGGAGAGCGGAACGTGCGGATCTGCGCTTGAGTGGCCGTCAGATGGGTGTGCCATGAGAATTGGCAGTGATACGGTGGATTGGAATGCGTGGCATGCTGTGGCGGGATCTGCTGTATAAGATTCATCGATTTGCCCAGTGTGATCGTGTTTCAGATGTGCTGGTTCATCATTTAGGGGGCAATGACTTGGGATGTCGCCCTGTACGGAAGCTTATCCAGGACATTCGCCATGACTTGCTGCGTATCTGGTCGTTGTTCCCAGGTATTGTGGTAGTCTGGTCTGACATTGTGCCCAGGAAGTCATGGAGGGGAGCGGTGTCGGTGGAGCAGCTTAACAAGGCCCGGGTCAAGTTGAACCGGAATGTGTCGAGTTTTGTGGCTCGGAATGGAGGGGTGGTAGTACGCCACAGGGCAATTTTTGGCGGGCGGATGGAGTGCATCTTAACGCTGTTGGCCTGGATTTGTGGAGTTTGGGCATCCAGGATGGAGTGGAGCGGGCTTTAGGGCTGTGGGGTGCGGCTCATGCGTAAGGTGTCACACATGAATGCTGTGGCGTTGCAGGTCCTTGGAGCTAGGAGATGGTGGTGGGAGTCATGGCCCTCTATGGCTCCCTAATCACATGATGGAACATGTGGTTGGTCTGGCGACGGTGGGGCTCTTTCAGGTGGGGCCTCCTGAGAGACAGGTGTGGTAGCGGTCGCCTGGGGTGGCCACTTGGTGCCCTCGAGCTGGGGGTGACGGCTGAGGGTAATTACTAAAGACCGTGGGGGTGGCTCCAAGGACCTGCAGCCCCAATGGTGTGGATGGTTCATGGTGTATTTTTGGGGTTGAATGTTGTTTGGGGGTATGTTGTTTGGAATGTTTTAATAAGGAAGGTTATTTATTACTGTTTTGTATTTTTGTTAATAAAACGGCTACTTTGGCTATTTAATCCAAAAGCCATTTGTCGTGTTGTTATTGGGGCTCATGGGAAAGGGGGGGTGGGGTTGGTTGGGGTATTCGGGCTGTCTCAAGTCGGCACTGCCTCTGGGTCAAGACGGGGCCGGACCCGTAGCGCGCGGAGTGGGAGGTTCCCCCCCCGCATGACCCGGCGGGCCGCACCTCCCGGGAGGAGTCTGTGACGTGCGGCTGGCTTTTAAGGCCGCCGCACATACACAGGAAGCAGTCGCGCCCAGGAGGCTCAATCTCCTACCCTCCCTCCCTTATTATTAACTTTGGTGTGTTTTTTGGCTTCGTGTTTTTGGCGCAGCGGCGGTGGTGCTTTTGTCACGGTGGCCGGTTGGCGTTGGGGGTCCTTGGAGCTAGGAGATGGTGATGGGAATAGCCCTCTATGGCTCCCTAATCACATGATGGAACCTGTGGTTGGTCTGGCGACGGTGGAGCTCTTTCAGGTGGGGCCTCCTGAGATCCAGGTGTGGTAGCAGTCGCCTGGGGTGGCCGCTTGGTGCCCTCAAGCTGGGGGTGACGGCTGAGGGTAATTACAAAAGGAGAATGGGTCGCCAGACCGTGGGGGTGGCTCCAAGAACCTGCAGCCCCAATGGTGTGGATGGTTCATGGTGTATTTTTGGGGTTGAATGTTGTTTGGGGGTATGTTAGTTGGAATGTTTTAATAAGGAAGGTTATTTATTACTGTTTTGTATTTTTGTTAATAAAACGGCCACTGTGGCCATTTAATCCAAAAGCCATTTGTCGTGTTGTTATTGGGGCTCATGGGAAAGGGGGGGTGGGGTTGGTTGGGGTATTCGGGCTGTCTCAAGTCGGCACTGCCTCTGGGTCATGGTGTTAATGTGTAACATTACTAGCCGTCTGGACAAGCATCCTTAACCTTCTGTATACAACACTTCAGAACCTCAATTATAACCTCTTACTTCACTTTTGCGCTATGTAATTATTCTATGTATATTGTTGTAATTATTCTCTTGTCAGCTACTGATTTGCACTGCTCCCATCATTAACCTCTGAGGCGCATTACATAAACTAGTATTGATATGTTACGCGCCTCCATTGCGCAATGCGCCACGATAGGCGCATTACACACACTACTAATGATACGCTGTGCTGTGATTTGAGCAATGCGCCTTTTTAGGCGCATAATGTTTAGTATGCAAGCTATACCTGATGTCAGATTTTAGAGAGGATCCTACTTTCTGGCGCCTAAAAACTGCCTAAAAACTATTAAGATAGCGCGTCGAACACGATGTCAAATATGAACATTTACTCGAACGAACAGTAAAATGTTCGGTTCGGCTCGAGTTCTAAAAAATCGTGTAGTTCGACTCAAACTTAAAGGGGTTGTCTCACTACAGGATTGCTGCTTTTTATGTTAAAGATCTTGCAAAAACAAGTCACTTTGCAATATGTGTCCATTAACAGTGTCCTTCCTATTACTAGATATACCCTCTTGTATGAGTTGCATCAGCTCCTCAGGTCCACTATAGCTACAGACCTGTTTGATCTCTCCTGATAGCTGCCTCACACTGGTTGCTATAGCTACAGACCTGTTTGATCTCTCCTGATAGGCTGCCAGCAGCTGGTGGCTATAGCTACAGACCTGTTTGATCTCTCCTGATAGGCTGCCAGCCTGTTGCTATAGCTACAGACTGGCTTCTAACTGCAGCCTAGTGGAAGCCAGTAAACACGCCCCTGAATTCAAAGTGAAACCAAGAAAACAGGACTGAGGTGAGATGAATCAATGTAGTGAGACAACCCCTTTAAAGAGGTTTTGCCACAATCTCATTTCATACCTCCTGTATCCAGCTCTTCAGCTCTGTGTGCTCAAAAGGGGATGTGATTGATTTGTTTGAATTGCATATCATGTGACCCAGCAGGATGACGTCACCAGGCCTTTCCTCTCTCTAGTCAAAGACAGGTCTGTTTATGTAATGAGCTGTGATTAGCTACAATGTAGCTCAGAGGTAAAACGTTTGCCTCCAGGCACAAGGGTCCTCGGTTCAAATCCCTGCAGGAACCAAACCTGTGGGTTTTATTTCTCTTTATCAATGCACAAACCTGATTGAGGTTTCTTTTTTTTAATCTATTTGCACTGTTTGACTAATTACTGAGGAGCATAGAGGACGGGAGTAGAGTGACAGCACCCGGGGTTTGAACACTCAGTAGCTGCCTGAGAGGAGAGGTGATGTCTGAGCATGTGCGACCAGGACTGAGGAGCTCTCAGCCCTGGTCGTATCCCCTGGAGATGAGCTGTAAACAATAGATCACTAAAGGAGCAGCTAAAACAAAAACGGTGCAGAATGTTTAATAATGATGAATGGTGAAAATGTTTATTATTTAATTTACAAACTTCCCACGTCAATTTTACTTCGTGGCAAAACCCCTTTAAGTTTTCTCGAACGGCTCGATCAACACTAGTCCTGACTTTACTAACTTTATTACATGAGTGGTCACTGCCCCTAACAAGATCATTACACTCCTGTCCTGAAATACTCAGTGCTGCTGAAGACTCCCCTCTATCAACCATGTAACCACGAGTGTGTAACCCCTCCAGCTCACTTCATTCCCCTCCTGCCCCTGCCACATCTTGCCCTGTCCTCACTAACATCCTCACATGAAAGGTTTCTGTCCCTCACCAGATCAACACACTCTTCTCCTGAAATACTCAGTGCTGCTGTTGACCCTGCTCTTTTTACCATTTGTCTTTGATCTGCCATTTGTCTCTATACCCCTCCTCACTACTGACACTGCCCCTGTTACCTCCAGCCCTGTCCCCACTAACATCCCTGCATAAATGGAGCGGTCTTTGCATCCCACTAAATCAGCGCACTCCTCGGATTTGTTTGGATACATTCTAACATTAAATAAGTGATCCCAGGTAGAGAATGGTTCCCATGCAATTGCTGTTATGTTGGAGCGTCCTCTAGTGGAGGGAGAGCAGCACCAAAGAAACCAGCCCGGAAACTATCCTACATAATACAATGTCTGCAAGAGGATCAGAATGTATCTGGGGCTGTCCTGTCCCGGGGGGTTTTATCAGGGATTGTAGAAAATTTAATGATTATTTTCATCAAAAGAAATTTAAAAATTTTGAGATAAAACACCTTGTAAATTAGTCCTGAGGCCCCATCAATCCCGGTAGGATAATCTGTCATCTGTATATACAATATATTAAAGTGGCCAACAAAACAGGGAGAGAATCTCAAGCTCCCCTTCCCCTCTCACCGCATTCATGTATATTTGTATAGAAGTACAGTGGTCCATCAAGTTACAATACCCTAGGATAAAATTTTTCACCTGCGTGGCCCTTCCCTGGCGGGGCGTGCGATGGGGGGTGCAGGGGGTAGCAGTCTTTTGGGCCCTGCACCCGAGGGGCCCCAAAAAGCCCTTTTTGCCAAAAAAGGGACACCACTTTAAGCGGCACAGGGTGCGGGGGCCCTTTTCACTTTTTGTTTTTAGGCCCAAAAGTTTCAAGTTACCCCTCTGCTTCCGGGGGACATTTTTTTTGGGGTGTGCCCCCTCTCTACACAGTAAGTGCGGTATAATGTCCTGTATGTCTTACATGTTTTTAGTGCAGTGCTGCAGTGATTGCAGTCTAAGCCCCTCTTACATCGTGCGTATACATGTCTGTACTGCTCTTCATGTTTAGTGCAGTGCATGCAGTGAGGGGGGTTTTCTATAGCGCCTCTCTACATCAGTGGTAACATGTCCTGTACTGCTCTCTGTTTTATGGGGGGCATGCAGTGTTGGTGGTCTATAGGCTCTCTAAGTACTGCGGTACTACATGTTGTACTCTTTCATTATTAGTGGTGCATGCGGTTTGGTGGCATAGCCCTCTCAAAATCAGTGCGGTAAACATGCCCTGTCCGCTTTACAGTTTTAGTAGGTGCAGTGATTGGAGCTAAGCACCTTCTACAACAGTGCAATTACATGTTTTTCTGCTCTTACATGTGGGGGGTGGGGGCCCCCTTTTTCTTTTTTGGCCAAGTTAAAGCCACGACCCAAAGAAGTTCCTGTCCTCATCATAGAGAGTGATTTCCAGCTTCCAGCATCCATTTCTAAAATTATATGAAAGTACACACCTTATCTTATTTTACATTATGTTGGTGACATTTTGGGTACCGGTTTTCCAAAAGGGTTAGGTTTTATATATAATGGAACCAATTAATATTGTATGTTGAAGGACAACTCTATGTATCATATTACTATAATACTCCGCTTTGATTGGGTGATAATCATAGGAGGAGTCTATGATGCTATATAAATATGATGGAGTTTAATCTAAGGGTGGCACCTTTCTTATCCCCACCATAGGAGTGATTTGCTATAGAGGGACTTCCATGTCGACCACCATTATATCTTACCGTTATCACCAAGAAATGGGGGAAATGCTTCAGGATGCTTCCACTGAAAAAATTGGGCAATTACATTTTTCTCCATAATAAAACTGGTAGCATAAGGATCTTTGGAAACCCAAAGGGGTTTGGGGACGCCCTTTTCGGGGCGATTACCAAAAAATGGGAAAAGGGGTTACAATTTTTTTTTCCCCCCCCCCTTTTTTGGGGTTTTTCCCCCCAAAAGGGCTAACCCATTTTTTTAAATAAAATTGCTAGAACCCCAAATTGTTTTATGTTTGGGATTTCATTTTGGTCTGTTTTAATGACTTTATGATACATTTTTATATGATGACTATTAAAAGTGACATTCTGTTTTACATTTTAATGTATTAATGAGGCTAATTGTTTTTGGCAGTAGGGGTTTGAATTTTGGTCCAGCGTTACATCTTTTCCATATGTGCAGTGATTGCTGCCAGAGAGGAAAGTAGTTAGGCTCCGTCTCCCTTGCAGTGGAAAAAAAAACGACCTGAAAGCGAATTACTAAAAACGTTCATGAAACTGAGTTTTCTGTCCACTGCCTGTCAAAAGTTGCTTAAAAAAAAAACGGCCGTTTTTTTGCCGCGATTTGCGATTTTTACAAGCGTTTAATGTCTGCATAAATTAAGCCATTGGATGTAACTCCGCCCTACAAAAGGGGATATGAAGCACATTATTGCATTTATATGTCATCTTGTAAGTCGTTTTACGGATTTTGGTGCTAATAAACCTTTCTCGCGTTTGTTGATAAAAATACGTTTTTTTACGGATTTTGGCCCTAAAGTCCATTTAACATATTTTGCCGCTAATACAGTTATCTCGCTTCTGACGACAAAAATACGTTTTTTACAGATTTTGCCGCAATAATCCGTTTTTTTACGGATTTTGGCGCTAAAATCCTTTTCTTAACATTTTGGCGCTAATAAAGTTAAGTAAAGGATTATAGCGCCAAAATCTGTAAAAAAACAAACAAACATATTTTTAGTGTCAGAAGCTAGATAACTTTATTAGCACCAAAATATGTTAAGAAAAGGATTTAAGCATCAAAATACGTAGAAAAAAACGGATTCTTGCGGCAAAATCCCTAAAAAAAAAACGTATTTTCAGCGTCAGAAGCGAGATAACTTTATTAGCACCAAAATCTGTAAACAAAAGTATTTTAGTGCCAAAATTCGTAAAAAAACGTATTTGTGGTGTCAGAAGCTAGATCACTTTATTAGCGCCAAAAATCTGTAAAGAAAAGGATTTTAGCGCTAAAATCCGTAAAAAAAATGGATTCTGGCGCCAAAATCCATAAAAACATATTTTTTTGCGTCAGAAGCTAAATCACTTTATTAGCGCCAATATCTGTAAAGAAAAGGAGTTTAGCGCCAAAATCCGTAAAAAAAAATTATTTTTAGCGAAAAATATGAATTGCGCAAAAATCGTTTGCAAACAAAGCATGATTATTTTATGACGAAAGGTACGAACAAGGACACATCGGACACTTGTATGCAGATTTGATAATGTATAACCTTTTATTAACACCCACTATAGGTGGGACTTGGGTTTCCTGGGAGGGTTTTCATTGAAAAAAAAACGCAGCGAAAATGCGCCAAAAAGGGCCCCTTTTCCCATGGGGATCCTGTAGAAAAATTTTCTGCTCTGGCTTTTTTTAGAGCTTTGTTGCAAATAGGACCTAAAAAAAAACGAGCAGAAAAAAAAAGGCTCGTGTAGACGCAGGGGGGTTTTAAAATTAGAGTCAATGGGGATGATTCAGTGTTTTTTCCAGCTTTTAAAGAAAAAACGAAAAATGCTAAAAAAAAATTTGATTTTTCTGTGCAGCGGAAAAGGGCCCCTTCCAAGGGCATCTTTCATTCTGGAGGAGCAGTCCTGTCCTTGGGTTATACAGAAGACACAGATTGTGTAATGCTTAATTTTTCCTGTGGTGGCGCTAGAGGGAACAATAAAACCACTTGTCCCGGGGGTTTCCCCCATGTTTAGGGGTTAACCCCAAAGGGGGGGCCAAGCTTGGACTGTCCCCAGGGAATAGGGAAAACCCCCGGGGGGCCCCCGAGCATGGGGGGCCCGGAAAATTTTTTTTTAAACTGATCAACTTCCTCAGAAGGGGGAAAAAAAGCAGAGAAAGGGGAAAAAAGCAAGAGGAGCGTTTTAGGAGGCCCTGTACACCCATTTTTTAGAAGCGTCGAGGGGGGCCCCTAAAATAAATACACGGCGGGCCCTAGAGGTGAATTAAAGGGTTTTTGGGCCTAAGTGCAAAAAGTAAAAAAGGGGGCCCCCCAGTTAATATGTGCTATTAAAAAACGGGTTTTGGTTTTTATGGGGGAAAAGGGGATTTTTGGGGCCCCCCTCAGGTGCGGGGCCCCGGGTTTAGCAAATGTTACTTGCACCCCCTATAGCAAGGGCCCCTGGGGGTGTGCCCAAAAAACGCTAAAATTGGGGGAAACCCAAAGTCAACTCCACCTGTGGGCCAAGGCGCTCCAGTCCGACACTGGGGGAGGGGGGACGTTTGGGATAAAGTTTTAGTCAAGGGACTCTACTAACAATCAGGAATCGACCAAAGCAACAAATCCTTTTAAAGGTCTTTTGCTAACACGTACATTGATTGCATGTTGATAGAGCCCGCACCGATCTCTAGAACAGGCCCCTGAAACTCCTCATTCTGAAGGGGAAAAAGTGGTCCCCCTTGAAAGGTTTCCCCTCTATTCTTTTTTGGGTTTGTTCCGGGTACAGGTGAATTTTTTGTTGGCTTACTCAAAAACCCCCTTTTAAAGGGGAGGGAAAAGAAACCTGAAAAAAGTGAAACCCGCTTTTTCATTCAGAACAGGGAGTTTTCGGGGCCCCAATTTTGGGGGATAGGGGGGTTTCCCCGAGGGGGGAAAACTGCACCTATCTGCCTTGATTTTTTGACCCAAACCCGTTTCCCGCCCTATGTTTTTGAAATAAATTTACAGGAGGGAAGGGATAAAGTAATATAACAAAAGGGTTTGGGGCAAAAGCATGGGGAAAAAAAACAGGGGAACCCCCCAAAAAAAGGTTTTTGGGGTTTGGGAAAAAAAAGGGGAGAATTAAAAAAAATTGCCCGGCTGTCAGGGCCCCCCTTTTGGGGGGTACAGGCTTAAGGTGTAGGGGGCCCCGGCCCGGGTTTGTAAGCAAGGGGGGGGGCCCGGGGGTGCCAGCGGGTACTCCCCCCTTTTGGCTTCACAGGGGGGCCCCCCACACACTCGGGGGCCCCGTGTCTGCCCCCGTGTCCGGGTGCCTCTCCTCGTAACTGTACATATGGGATTTCAGTTTTTTCCCCGCGCTTGCCCGGAGCACCCGGGCCCCCCCTTTTCCCTTTCTTTCGGGCCCTTTGGGAAAATGGGAACGGGCGGTGTTGTTTTTCCCCAAAGCTTTTAAGCTCAGGGCCGCCGGCGCCGCGATGCTGTGTTTCACGGGGGAGGCTCCGCAGCCTAAATACCCCGGAGCAGAGTCACGGGTGCCCTGTAAAGGGGGAAAAGGGGCTCTGTGAGGGGGAGAGAGGGGGGGGGGAGGCTTTTTGGGAAAGGGGGGCCCTGGGGGGAAGGGCAAGCAGCAGCTGGAGGAGGGGGCTGTTATCTTCCTTGTGTTTTAAAGTAAGTGTGTGCATATTTACGGGGAAAATTTGGGTGTGGTGTATACTGTATATAGATGTGTGGGGTTTTTCCTGTGCATGGGTGTGGCATATATGCTGTGCATGTCTATAAAACGGGGTGAAATTATTGAAAGCCTGTGTACCTTTTCTTTCATGTATAAATATATGGGGGCTTGGGGAAAGTGATTTTATTAGTGTGTATATTTTTTGTGTGTCCAAAGTGTTTACATGTGTGTTTGTATAAAGTGTGTGTAGATTTTGTGTGTGTTTTTGTATGTTTGTGTCTGTTACTAGCCTTTAAAATTTTAAAAAATGCAAATTTTGTTTTTACCCCTTTTGTAGCAGATGATGAGGTTAATTAAAAGGTTTGATAGATATAAAATAAAATATAAAAAAGATATGAGTAGATAGATAGATATGAGATAAAAGATGATTGAGATTTGATAGTAGATATGAGAGATAGATATGGGGATAGATGATATGGGGTTGACAGATAGTTATGAGATAGATAGTTTTGGATAAAAAGAAGATAAAATGGATAGATAGATAGTTGTTTAAAAGGTATAAAAAGATGTCAGATGATGGGGTAGATAAAAATTTAAAATAATATTTTGGATGTTTAGTTATGAGATAGATAGATAGAAAATGAGATAGTAGATTGATAAAGAGAAAAGTTTGATAGATAGATAGGATTTAGATAGATATATAGTATGAAAATAGATAGATATGAGTTTGAAAGTAGATATGAGATAGATAATTTGATTTGGATAGATGTAGATAGATAGATGGATAGTATGGGGATAGATGGTAGATATGGTAGATGGATAGATTTTGAGATAGGGTTTTTTTTGATATGAATTTGATAGTTTTTGATATGGGTAGATAGATATTAGATTGGGAAATAGTTTTAGATATGGGTAGTAGATTAAAAGATAAAGGGATAGTAGATATAGGGTATGGGTTGATTGAAGATACATGGTGGGTAGTTGTTTAAAAAGGTAAAAAAAAAAAAAAAAAATGTAAATAGATTTTTTGGGTATATATATTTGGGGTAGAAAAGAATTTTGAGAGGGTAGATTTGATGATAGATAGATATTTAGAGAGTAGATATTTAGAGAAAATAGATATCAGAGAGATGATTTTGAGAGAGTTTGGAGATAAAATATGGATAGTAGGTTTGTATGGATAGGGTATTAGGGTAATATGAGATAGATTTTGATATGAGAGATAGATATGAGATGATAGAAGAAACCCTGGGGTAGATAGTTGTTTTAAGGTATATTTGTAATAGTGTGAGATAGATGGATATAAAATGGGATAGATGTTTTATAGATGGAGGTAGTTTGATAGTTTGAGAAAGGATGAAGACATGGTTGTAGTTTTGAGAGATAGATAGATGATAGATAGATAGATAGAATGAGTAGGAAAATAGGGTATGAGTTTGATAGAAGATATGAAAATAGAAAGATAGTATGAGATAGATAAAATAGAATTTTAATAGTTGAGATGGTTTGATAATATGGGGATGGATAGATATGAGATGATAGATATAGATAGATAGATAGTTTTAGATAGATATGAAGAGAAAAGATTATATGGATAGAAAAGATAGTAGATAGTATGAGTTTGATATGAGAGGATAGATATAAAATTTTATGAGATGATAGTAGTAGTGATATTTAGATAGATAGATATGAGTGATAGATGATAGATAGATAAAGAGAGGATGATATGAAAGGGGGATGATAATAGAAGGGTAAAAGATAGATAGATAGATATGGGATGGTATAAGGTATATCAAAAAGTATGAAAAAGATTGATAGAGGTTTATAGAAGTTAAAAAAGGAAAACAAAATGGTAGGTATGACCCTTGATTGATAGATAAATAAAATGTGAGATGATTTGTTTTGTGAAAGGGGTGTCTTGGGGTGGGCTAGGGTGGGCTGAGGCTTTCCCGTTCTTTTGCGCTGGTACCGGTTCCCGGCGCAGGGTTTGGGTGGGCACCGGGACCTATTGGTGTTGGATGCGGGGCGTCCATGGGTTTTATGAAAATTTCTAGCGGAAAAAAATGGCCTGGGGGCCCTCCCGCGTCCATCTTTCCCAAGGGGGCGGGGTTAAGGGGAAAAACACTATTTGCTTACATTATTTTTTTAGTCAGGTGTGTGTGTGTGTGGGGGGGGGAGGGGGGGGGCAACATTTTTTTTTTTTTTTATGCTTATCTTTCCTGTCCCCTTTTCTCCTGCAATTTTTTTTTCCCAAATTTTTAAGTCACAGAGGGGCTTTGAGGGTATGGGTCACTCCCCTGAAGGGGGCCCCCAAAAAGTAGGCCCGCCGAAGGGGGATGATAGTAGCTTGCTAGGGAAAACAATTTTTAATGCAGTCTAAATGCTATGGGATATTTTTCCACGGGTTTATTTCTATAAGTTTCCCGAGAGATGAGAGGGGAAAAAAATTTATAAAATGGTTCTAGAGAAAAAAAAAAAAAGCCCCCCCCCTTCCCCCGGGTTTTTTTTTTTTTTTTTGGGTCAGCAGGGGCCCTGTTCACCGGTTTTTTCCGACGGTTTTTTGAAGCCGGTTTTTGAGCTCACAAATCCGCCGTGAATAAGGGGGGGGGCGGGGGGGGCGGACGCGGGGGGGGCCCCTCCCCGGCCCCCTAGGGCAATGCATTGTTTTTCGGGCGTTTCCCCGCCGTAAATAAGGGGCATGTCATTTTCCCCCCCCGGGGGGGATTCGCGTGGGGGGGGGGAGCGAAGGAAAACCATGTTTTATGAGAGCAGTTTTTTACCGTTTGTGCCGCGGTTGGGCCGGTTTCTGAAAAAGCAAATCCGGCGCGCAGTACGGGGGCCAATCCTTGGGGAGAAAAAGCCGGGGGTGAAGGGGGCCCCAAGGGGGGCCCCCAAAAATTTGGCTGTATGGGGCCCCGAAATTCCCGATGGGGAGCCCTGAAAAGTGGAAAAAGGGATGGGACCTGCACCCACGACAACTGTAACCTATCAATTTTTGCCCCCAATACAACTTGTAATAAGTTTGGGTTCCCGCCCTTTAAATGTTTCTTTTCCAATCATGTTTGAATTTCTTTAAAATTTAAAACAGTTAAGATTTCCCCACAATGGGCAGCCACTTGGCATATGAGGTTGGACATGGGTACATGTAAAGTTCTGCATCTGGATACCAGTAATCTGCAGACATCATATGTCCTATAGGAGAAAAACTGGAAGAATCCCTTGTTGTTGGGAAGGATCTTAGTGGCTTGTAATTCATAGATCACATCATGTAAAGCATGACAATCTCTGTAGAGTGCTGTGGAATATGCGCATATATATAATTTATATAAAATATATATATATATATTATATATTATATATATATATATTATATTATATATATACACTCACCAGCCACTTTATTAGGTACCCCTGTCAAAATGCTCGTTAACACTTAATTTCTAATCACCCAAAATCACATGGCGGCAACTCGTGCATTTAGGCATGTAGACATGGTCAAGACAATCTCCTGCAGTTAAAACCCGAGCATCAGTATGGGGAAGAAAGGTGATTTGAGTGCCTTTGAACGTGGCATGGTTGTTGGTGCCAGAAGGGTGGTTTGGTATTTCAGAAAAAATGCTGATCTCGGGATTTTCACGCAACTCTTAGGGTTTAAGAAATGGTCGAAAAAGAAAAAATCAGTGGCGGAAAAGTCAATTGGCGGAAATGCTTGTTGATCCCAGAGGTCAAAGGAAAATGGGCAACTGGTTGGAACGAATAAAAGCAACAGTGATCAAATAGCCAGTTAAACAAGTAGGCAGAAAGAGCATCTCTGAAAGCACAGTACGGCGAACTTTGAGGCAGATGGGGGTACAGCAGCAGAAGACCACCGGGTGCCACTCCTTTCAGCTAAGAACAGGAAACTGAGGCTCCAATTTGCCAAGTCATCGAAATTGGACAGTAGAAGATTGGAAAAACGTTTGCCTGGTTGATGAGTCTCGATTTCTGCTGCGACATTTGGATGGTAGGGTCAGAATTTGGCGGGCAACAACATGAAAGCATGGATCCATCCTGCCTTGTATCAACGGTTCAGGTGGTGGTGTCATGGTGTGGGGAATATTTTCTTGGCACTCTTTGGGCCCTTGGTACCAATTGAGCATCGTTGCAAAAACCTTGTGGAATCTATGCCACGAAGAATTGAGGCAGTTCTGAAGGCAAAAGGGGGTCCAACCCGTTACTAGCATGGTGTACCTAATAAAGTGGCCGGTGAGTGTATATATATATATATATAAATGAATAAAGTAAATAAGTAACAGCACAATGTCAATCAGCTGCCTCTAAGGCCATCAGGATATTGGTATGTATTAAAAAAGGCATGGAGTTACATGACACAGATGTTATATTACCAAGATGTCTAAGCAGAGACATGATTAACTTGTACACACTGAGTAACAATGTTTTGACTTTCAGGCTCCATATCTCACCATCTGCTACAGCTTTGAATGTGAGACTCCCATCCCTTTATAGACAATCATCTTGGCTATCTCATACATAACTTTGATCTGCAACTATTTAGCACACGCTTAGTTCTGCAGATTTTTGTCTGTAACGCATTTTTATGTTTTTCTCTGGTGGGGGGGAACAATCTTTTTCTTCTTTTTTACTACAAATTAAACCTGTTTCTATTTCCCCAATAGTCAGTGTGTTTTAGGCTGATTCCCCCAAATGAGGGTCATGGGTTCATATCAAGGGCAGCCTGAAGAAGGGTTTCCCGAGAAAGAGAAGCAAACAGATCAGTCATTGATAGCGTTACGACAAGAAAATTGCCAAATACATGTGTGGGCCCTGACAGTGGAAGAATATGAAATGAAGTTGGTCCATTCCAAAAGCCCAAAAGGTGACGTAGACAAAGTATTTGAATCAACAAAACGGTTATCAAAGGGGGCGATCGTTTTGGGCAAAAAACAAAGGGGAGTGGAGGCAGCTCGTAGGCTTCAAAATAAGTGAGATCACAGACGTCCATGCAAGCACCCGGGCAACACGCATTACACAGGTCTAGAATGATGGACCAAAAAAGGTGAAGAAGCCTCGACTTCAATGTCATCATAAGAAGCGTTGGCTCGAGTTGGCAAAATAAAAGGCCACATGTATGAAACGGTTTTGGTCTAAAACTCACTTTTTTACCCGTAGGTTACTATGGGCAAAAAAGTGAGTTTTAGACCTAAACAGTTTTCATACAAGTGGCCCAAAGTATGAAAAGTGAAAGATTGGAAATGGTGATTTAAAGTGATCAGACAAACTTCAATAGACCGGACTCTGATGGGGCAAATGGGTCTGGAAGAATCAAGGAAAAAGGGGCTAATGGAGAGAGAAGTTGAAGGAACTGTCAGGTGCGGTGGAGGAAGCCTGAGGATATGGAGATGTTTCACAGCCAAAGATGTTGGATACTTGATCAGGATGGATGTTGACCTCAATGCTGAGCTTTATGCGAGTGTCCTACAAGGTGAGTTACTTCATACACTCGAGTACTATGGGTATGAAAAGGACGACATAATGTCCAGCAGGACAATGACCCGAAGCAGACGTCAAGGTTGGAGAAGACAATGACAATGAAGTAGAGTTGCTGTATTGGCCTCCACAGTCCCCAGACCTCAACCCAATCCAACACTTGTGGGTAGGGTTGAAGAAAAAAGCTGTATTTGCACCCAAGTCCAGTCTTCACCAACATTGGGAACGTGTAGAAGAGACCGGGGGATCCGATTTTGGTCAAGACCTGCTTGAATCTGATCCAGAGCCCAGAAGGATTCAGGCAGAGCTGAAATCCAATGGTGAATTTACAAAACAATAAGAATTTTTAGGAGCAAAACAGTAACAATGCATATGCAGAACTAAGCAGATGCTAAATAGTTGCTGGTCAAAGTTATGTATGAGATAGCCAAGACGATTGTCTATAAAATGATGGTAGTCTCATGTTCAAAGCTGCAGTGGATGGGGAGATATGGAGCCATTGTTATCCTTTTGCTTGTAAATATATAAAATATCTCTACAAAGAATATGGTGAAAAACTGTTGCATGTAAATCCCTCTCAAAAGATAAAGGGCACTCCCTCAGTCTGGAAAAAAATGTTCACTTTCCAGAGGCAACAAGCCTTTATTTCCATAGGAGCTGTGACTCTATGGAATAGCCTCCTCAGGTGCTGGCTTCAGCAGGGACAGGTGAGGGTTTCAAATAAGGCTTAGATAACTACTTAGAGAACCTGTCACATAGGTTATGTCCCCCTTGCTGAGGGCAGCACAAGCCAGGGTCAGACCTGCTGTTCCCAGCGCTGTGTCCCTTATTCTGTAAGATGCTGTAGTTTTCAAGTATTTAGTGCGTAAATCTGCAGTTTTCAGCCACAAAAGAGTCATTTGAAGATTCATTCAAAGAGTCAGTTTTTTCAAACCCCGCCCACCTGAGGCTAGCCCCGCCCACATCAACTGATAAACCTATTACTTTGAGTAGGTAGAAACATGTGAATAACTGCCAAGTGGGCGGGAATAGCATTCAGTGGGCGGAGCTAACACCTGTTCATGAATAAGATTTGAGCATTAAATGCTCCAAAACTGCTGCATCTTACAGAATAAGGGACACAGCACTGGAAACAGCAGGTCTGACACTGGCTTGTGCTGCCCCCCAGCAAGGGGGGCATAACCTATGTGACAGGTTCTCTTTAAATTAAGATGACATCAACAGCTCTTGTCTGAATGTTGATCTAGTCTGATCGAGCCTTGAAATCAGGAAGGACTTTTTTCCTTTTTAGGGCCGATTTTTTTTCTTTACCTTCCTTGAGATCAGAAGGGGAAACAAAGTCCTGGAGTTTACTCAATACCCTTCCCTCCGTCGATTTCCTTTCCCATCACTCAAACTGAACTCGATGTAACTATGTAAGAATACATCCCAAAAATGAGATTTTTTTTTCTATATTTCTTGGTTTAGTCTAAAAAATAACATTTGGGGAAATTTGTAATTTCTTTAAAAGTCACAGACTCTGATGACCTAATAAACTCTGTGAGATGAGAAAGAGGCATAACTCACTGTGGTCCTGTGGAAAAATGACTTCCATCTGTCGGAGTTATATTTTCTCATAATGATGTAGCTGTATATAATATTGCTATTGTATCCCGTCCTCCAGATGCTTCCTCTTCCTATGGATTCTCACTTACAGACATTGGAAATCCATGCACCAGATCAATAACTTGTATTGCTGTAGTCATGCTTCACCTCAACCTTGTCACATTATTATGACCATTAATAATGGCTAAAATCCAGAGTAACCTCCATGGACTGCCGCTAGATGGTTGGGGAGTGACTCAGTTATGTCCTGAAATGGGAATTTCTCTCCTTGGGCAGAGCACTGATGAGGGGCAAAACCCCGAAACAGCTGTCTGTAAAATGGTGTTTCTAACTTGGCTAATATCCCTTTTTGTTCTTAAAGATTCAGTTGAGTCAAAGCAAATTGAGGATTTGTTATATCCAATAGAGGACGCTTGAATTTCTCAGCTCCTTCCCCATAATGCCTTGTGATATGCAGATGCTTAGTAGAGGGTAAAAAGGCAATCTCTAAACTCTACACACCTATATGGTGCTCTCCCCAAGGAGAGATGTTCCGCTTTCTCAGCCACTCATTGCCTCCCACCCAGTCAGCCAGTATCACTCTACTCTGATGAGGGGCAAAACCCCGAAACAGCTGCTGTATTCAGTGGATATCGGCTTGGCAAAATATCATTTTGCTTCTTAAAGATCATTGAGTCAGAAGCAAAATGGGGGATTTTTTTTAAAAACCCAAATAGGGGCGCTTGAGCTTCTCAGCTCCTTTCCCATAATGCCTTGGTACAAAACACTATTACTAATAGGAGGCAATAAAAGTCCCCAGTGCTTTATGGGAGAAGCTGCACAGGTACAGAATACAGAAAAAAATGGCTCCACTCAATTTTGAAAAATCCCCCTTTTACAATGCGAAAATGAGCTTTTTGCAGACAGCCTATCACACAGCTTATCCACCAAGCCAGCTACGCACACATGACTTTCATCATGAGCCACTTGCTGCCGATGTCGAAAGTAGGATGTGGTCCTAATAATATGTCTGGACTGTGTATAGTATTAGGTGTTAGGTCTGTGTCCACCTTCATCAATCCTATTGTTTTATGTGTACAGCTCTTACACTATCCTTTGGGTCCCCTTTTTAACAAAAATAGACAAAAATTTTGGTAGCCTGATCGTGCGCCTACTCTCTTCCACCTTCCCCCACATTTGGGTATCAATTAATGTATTTTGGTCCATAAGGGGAGAAAAAATGTACTCCCAATCAGACTACACAGGATTTAATAATAATAGTAACCTTTATTTATATGGCGCAACATTTTCCGCACACTTTAAAATTGGAGGTGTAGGACAAAAAAAAAAGACAAAAAATTACACAATAAGGCTACTTACAGATGAATAAAAGGTTTGAGGGCCATGCTCGAAAGAGTTTACAATCTATAAGGTGTAGCGTGAACGAAGGGTAAAATGCTAGATTTACAATGGCCCCGCCAGTTTTCATAAAAATTGGGGGGTTTTTTGTGAATTCAGATGAACCTTCCCCCCAAGGGCGGACATCTTTTTTACGATAAATTCGAAATTAGGGAGTGACAAAAATGTTGTGCGCTAGAGAGTGGGGGATTAGCCTTAGGGATTCTGGTAGGGCCCGATGAGAAGATGTATTTTCAGGGGCCCTCTTAAAAAATGGAGGGTTTGAGGTGGGCCTGACGCCCGCGTACATTTTGGGGCCGAGAACGGGTTCTGCACGTGTGAAAACTTGGGGGCGGGCATGTAGTTGAAAAACACAGCAGATGGAAGCCCGGGGGGGGTGGGAGATAGAGATGAGGGGGGAGATCAGGGAGGAGAACACTGGGGAGCTTTTTTTTGTGAGAGTGATGAGTTTGTTGTATCCCGTACGAATGGGCAACCGTGCAGGAATTTACACAGGGGTAGGCCATAAGCGTTTGGGGGAAAGATAGCCTGGATGCTGCATTCGGACAGATTGAAAAGGGGGAGTTTTCAGAAGGGAGACCAAAAGCAAGGGTTCAGTAGCGAGACAGAAAAAATAAAGCAGTAATGGAGTTTGAGTTGTTTCCACAGTGAGAAAAAAGGGCGGATTCTGGAGATTTTTTTGAGGGGCAGGTGAAGGGAGGGGAAAGGGGGAATTTTTGGGATATAGGGATGAAGGAAAAGATCAGAAATAGTAAAAACCACAAGACAGTGGGCCGCTGCCTAGGATTTGGTGGTACCTCACACTGAGACAGAAGTACGGGTGGGAAATTGGGGTTAGAAGGGGTTGGGGATGACTAAAATTTTTTAGTTTAGTGAGGTTTAGTTTATTAAATAAGGTAGGACATGATGTCAGAGAAAACGGAAAAGAAAAGCCCACTGTTGTTTTTGTAGGAGAGCGGGGTGATGCCCCCCGGGAGGGGGTGTAAAATTGGTATCATAAAGCTTTAGAGTGGTACGGGAAAAGCCAAAACTGCTGATGGTTTGCCCAAAATTGGGGGCTGAAAAAATTTTAAAAAAAGGGGAGGAGGGCCCAAAGGGCCCCAACCCCTGGGGAAACCCCCCAACCCAAAAGGGGGGAGAGGAAAAGGGGAAGAAAAACCCGCAAATGGGGACATGAAGGATTTGGTTAAAAAGGGTTTAGATGAAAAACCAAAAGGGGAAGCGGTGTCCGGGAAACCCAATGGGGCTGGGGCATGCCGAGGGGGAAATTTGGGTGACCCAACGGTAAAATTTAGCAAGAATTTTCCAAAGAAGCAACAACGAGTATTTGGGCCCTGAGTTTTAAGCAGTGGGGGGAGATCTTTGGGGAACAGTTTCTTTTGGAGGGGTAGGGTGCGGAAAAACCTGATTTTTAAAGGATCGAGAAGAGGAAAATTTTCAGAGGGGAAAAGCGGGGTTAGGCCAAAAATAGACCCCGCGTTCCAGGAGTTTAGAGGCGAAGGGCAAATTTTAAAATGGTTTTGGGGAATTTGGGGATTGGGAGGCGGGTCCAGAAGAAACTTTTTCCCTTTTAAAAGGGGTTATAAAAAAGCATGGGTTTAAAGGGGGATGGGAAGATCCCAGTGGGGGAGAGATGGTTAACACAAAAACAGTTAGGTGAGAGAGGGCGTGGGGGAAATGGACTGGACAAGGTGGGGGGGAAAAAAAGGGGTCAAAGAAAGGTGGTAGGGCGAGCAACAAAGAAGCGGGATTTTCTTCTTCTGTTTTGGATCAGAGTTGAGAGAGATAAGGACGGCGGGGGGGGACGGAGGGGTGCGTTTGGGGTTTGAGATGATATGTTTTTCCGGGTTTCTGTAAATTTTCCTTTTGAAGTGAGTGGCCAGGTCTTCCCGCACAGAGATCAGTGATGGGGGCCAGGTTTTGGGACTGGGAGGGAGTGGTGGTGTAAAACAGGAGTTTTGGGTTTGTTGTGTAATGTTGGATGGGGAAGGAAATAATCTTGTTTGGGCGTGAAGGGTGGTGTGGTAAGTCCTAGCATGAATTTTTTAGGGGAAAAATTTTGCAGTAGTTTTGATTTTTCTCCACAGCCGTCAGCACCCCGGGAAAAAAGCTGCAGGAAGGAGTCTGAGGCTCTGACTCTGGTGTGGGGTTTGTTGACTTGGTGGTGCGGTGTTGATGGTGCCATAATGTCCGGGTGGTTGAGAGAGTTTCTTGTTTTTGTTTTACACGAGGTCAGGACAGGAGGGGAGGGATTGGGGCATGAGGACTGAGGTGTTGTGAAATTCCCTGAGATTAATGGAGCAGAATTTCTGAAGTGTGATGGGTGGTGGTCCGAAAGGTGAAATTTGATAGTAAAGGAGAAAGGTTGGATAAAAGAGAGCATAAGGAGAATTTAATAAGTTAAAAATTGATGGGGAAATACAGAAAACCAATCAAGAAAGTTCCCATGTTGGGGTGGGAGAGTCGTAAACTCAAAGGGCCAAGAGAAGAAGTTGTGAATAAAATAAGAGGGGGAAGGAGACAGGGGGTCTAAAGGGGAGTTGAAAATCCCCCATGAGAGGTGGGTATTTCAGTAGAGGGGAAGGGGGGGCCCATGCGCAAAATGATCAGAAATGGTGGGGTGAGCCAGGGGGTTGTAGAAACGGGGAACTCTGAGGAAAAATGGCGGAAGAGTTGAGGGTTTGGGCCAAAAAGGAGGGGAAAGTGAGTGAGGGTGCAGGAGGAATGACCTGGTAGTACAGAGAGAATATCCCCCGACTCCCCACCGGGCCCGTTTCGGTCGGGGGGTGGAGTGAATTTAGCCCACCATAGGTGAGAGCGGAAAGGGAACCCGGGTTCCGTGGTGGAGCCAGTTTCTATTAGAGAGTAGTTGAGGGAGTTAGAGAGGAATGGTCTAAACACGTGATTTGTTCCCGACAGACGGGCGTTCCACAGGGACATTTAAAGGGGGCGGGAAAAAAGAGACAACGAACAGCAAGCGGTTAGCGGGTTTCTTGGGGGGCAGAAGGGGGGGTGGGATGGCATAAGGAGGGGGGCCCGGGGTTGGGAATGTCACCTGCAGCGGAAGGGAGAAGAAAGTGATAGAAAGTTCAGTGTGTGTATGAGCGGCGTCTGGCGGCATAAAAAAACTGGGGGGACTGTGGTATTTGAAAAGGGAAACAGTGTATGGGTGAAATACATAGGTAGGGAAGGAGAAAGGAGAAAAAATGGATAAGATCTGGGGGCCAGATGGGTGTAAATAGGAGGGGGTGCAAGGTAACAGCCATAGTGAGCATGGGGATAATGTATTTTAAAAAAGACCAGATACTCACAAGAAAAAGGCTTTCCCCCTAGCCCCTTTGCCCACTTCGTCTCATTTCTGCAGATTCACTGTCAAAACTGTTTCCTTCCAAAAATGGTTCATTTCTTATGGAAATGACCCTTGGTCAATTTACCTAGCACCTTTAAATTAGAAAAAGGATTTTTTGTAGATGTTACCATGGAGACATAAGGTCTTCATTGACCTGATATTCCAAATTTTTTGAATTTTCGAGTTTGTTTTTCTTTTAATCCTATGTAGGTATTTGGAGCCTTTGTATCTGCAAGAAAACTCTCTGCTCTATAGCACACTCCCCCCTTTAGAGTTTCAGTCTCTTCCACTCTGGGAACAGAAAAAAGGGGGAATTTAAAATAAGTGGAATGGTCCAAAAAGAAAATATTGTTCACCCCGACAGAAACCTTTTCTCAAGTGTTCAAACCCAAAAAAATTTTTATAAGGTAAAAATTTTTTTGTCAGTTTTTTTTATATAACATTCTTAATTAGGGGCACTGTGTCGGGGGCAGGGTAAGGCATATACGTGGACTCGGGGCCCAGTGCCCACAGGGGGAGTTGCTCTGGGGCCCACCAGTGGAGCTGTTTTGGGCCCCCCAGTGGGGTTTATTTTAGGAGCCCACCTTCAGCAGTAATGACGACCTGCCCCTTATCAGCCCTTGCTTTTTCCCTTTTCCGCTTTTTTTCCCCTATAAGGAGTTAAAAAACAAATCCAGGTCGCATGTCAGGGGGCCCCCCTGGGATTTTTCTCCTTTCCCCTGGGGTCGCCCAAGCCTAGTCATCAAACCAGATTACAAAAATATAAACCCATTCTTTGCCTACCAGATCAGGGGCAAAAAGCTTTTTCCCCCCGCCTTAAACAAGAAAACCCAACAAAAGATGAACATAGCTTGGAACTGAGAAAAGTAAAATCAATAAATTTTACTAAAAATTCAAAAAAAGGGAAAAATCAGAATTGTTTTTGAACGTGGTTCGTGGTTTTTTGGAAAAAAAACCCAAATTTAAAAAGGGGCCTGGATAAAATAATGTCTCTTAAGAAAAGGGGTTGTCTCACCCGCGTTTCAAAACATTAGTTCATTTTCAGTAAATTTAAATTGTTTCCCAAAACTTGGTCGTTTCAGGTTTTTCTGAAAAAAAAGGGGAAACCAGTTTGTCCACGTCTGTATTTTACTGCTTAAACCCCTTAAAACCCCTTGGGCTACCATACGTCCGGTGGTTTGGGGGTTCAGCCCTGACTTATGGTTCGCCCCTGAGGATCGCGCGAACTCTAAAGCGAGTTCGCGCATCGGCGCGGGTGTCAGCTGTATTTTACGCTGCACCCCGCACGGGCCCCGACCCGGATCGCCCGGGGGGGGGGGGGGCGGTTAACCCCTTAATTATCGGACGATCGGGTCGCAATAATAAGAGAGACGAGGAGGAGACGCTCCTCCTGCTCCTCTGTGGCCGGCAGCAGCGCACGGGGGGCGTCCGTGAAGTCCTGCCTTCTGACAGACGCCGGGGGCAGAGAATGCCTTCCGGGTTGTCTTGACGTCACAAGCCCGGCCCGGGCCCCGGGGGGGCAGGGCCCCGGCATTTGACTGACGTTGTATAGGAACCAGTCTGAAAAAGCTTGCATGTTTCCTATTAAAATGAGAGATCTAAGATCCTTAATCAAATCCCCTATGGGGAAAAAAGAAAAAAAAAAAATTGTGAAAAAAAAGTAAAAAAAGTAAAAAAACAAGTAAAACACAAAACGAAAAAAAAAAATAAAAATATCACCGCCCTTTTTTTTTTTACAAACGCCCAACGCCCACAAAAGATAAAAAAAATAAATAAATACCCTTTTTGGTTTCGCCGGGGGTGCTAAGCCTGCCCTTAAATTTCGAAATTTAAACCCTTTCGGTGAACGGGTAAAAAAAAAAAAAAAAAACAATCACAAAAATTAAGATTATTGTTATCCCCCGCAGCACTAAAATGGAAAAAAAGCATCAAAAACCCCTTAAACTCCAAAGTTTTTCCCAATTAAAATGTAGTTCACCCCCGCAAAAAAAAGCCCTTAAACGCTCTGTTACGGAAAAAAAAAAAATGTAAGCCTCAGAGTAGCATGCAAAATATTGTTTACACACTAAAAACACTTTTCTTTTTTTTTTAAGTGTTCAACATAAAAAAAACTATATAAATGGGTATCGCCAAAATCGTGCGCCCCAAAGAGAAAGTAACTTATCACGGATACTAAAAGGGTGAGCCCTGTTAAAAATAAAAAAAAAAAAACACTCTGGGATTGCAGTATTTTCTTCACCTGGCCCCAAAAAATGATTTAATAGCATAAAAACCCTTGCCCCCCCAAAAAATAAAATTAAAAAAAACGTCAACTCCTTCGCAAAAAACAAGTCCCTCACAGCTCCAAGCCGAAAATTTAAAAGTTAAGGCTCTCAGATATGGTGATGCAAAAACGTATTTTCCGTTTGAATAAAAGTGTTTTTTTGTATAAAAGCAGTAAACATAAAAAAAAATATACAAATTGGGATCGGGGGTAATGTATTGACCCCGGCGAGTAAGTACCTGTCATATATACCCTACAGTAAACCCAAAAAAATAAAAATAAAAAAAACTACCAAGATTAGTATTTTGTCAAAACATCTGCAAAAATTAATAAAAAGGGGAAAATACATCTATCACCACATAATGGCCAAAAAAAACTTCAACCATCCCGAATAAACAAACCCATACACGCTTGCACACGCAAAAAAAAAAAGTTATGGCTGTCAGAATAGGAAACATAAAAACGCATTTTTATAGAGTTTTCTACTGGTTTTAAAAAAAAATAATAAAAAAAAAAAAACAATTAAAATCTATATCATTGTAATTGTACCGACCCCCCAAATAAAAATTATCCATCATTTCAGTACAGCGAAGCTTTTAAATTTAAAATCAAAAAAAACAATACTGAACTGCGTTTTCCCCCCCCCCTTTTCTTTGCCCAATTCTAAAAAAAAAAAAAATTTGGGAAACCCTGTGTGCCAAAAGCAGAATACCCCAGATGAGTCCCCATGGGGATTTAACCAAAAATGGGGCGACTTCGGAAGTTTTCCCCGTTCTGCTCTTTGGGGCTTTGCAAATGGACATGGGGCCCCACCAAAAAACTGCTTCCAAAAACCAAATAGCTCTCCCTCCCTTTTATGCCCCGCCATGCGCCCACCAGCGTTTACACCCCAGTAGGGTATTGCCGAACTTGGGGAAATTGTTAAAAAAAGTTTACAGTTCTTTTTTTTCCCGGATTTCCTTGTATATGTGAAAAATTTTAAACTAAAAAATTTCGTTATTGGAAAAAAAAATTTTTTTTACTTTCCCCAGCCTTATGCTAAAAAAAAAATTTTGAAACATTGTGGGTCTATATATTAATGACCCCGGATTTTTTCCCTTTAAGGGGTTTTTAGTTTACAAAATGTGGTCTATTTAGGGGGTGTTTATTTAAATTTTAGAACCCTTTGGGTGCCCCAAAACTGAAATGGCGCCTAAAAAAAAAATCGTATTGAAAATGGAAATCGAGTCCGGGAGGTGCTCCCCCTATTCTGGGGTTATGGTTCCAAATCTGCACTGGGCCACAATGGGCTATCTTAAAAACGGCAAAACCCCCGGGGGGAAAGATATTAAATTCATTTACCCCAGTCCATTTCCGTATTCCCGTGAATAATGGATAAAAATTGAAAAAAACTCAAAAAAAAGGAAAAATTTTGAAATTTCACCCCCTTTGCTTTTTTTTTTCTGTGAAAAACAAAAAAGGGTTTTCAAACTTTCCCAAAAAAGTGTTTTTAAATCGTTAAAGGGGTCAGTTTCTTAAAGGGGGATTATTTATGGGGGTATCTAACATGCAGGCCCCCAAGCCCGTCGAACTGGGGTGGCCCCAAAAAAATGTATATTGCAAATTTTCGAAATTTGAAAATTATACTAAATTTCTAACCCCAATGTCTAAAAAAAAAAAAAAGACATTTAAAAAGAGCCAACCTATGTGGAATATGGTAGATGCAGTTATAAAATTTTGTGGGAAAAAATTTTGTCTTGCCGCAGAAATTTTGGAACTTTAAAAAATCGCTATTTTTAAAATTTTTCATAAATTTGATTTTTTCACAAATAAACAAGGATTGTATGGATAAAAATTTTCTTCAACTTAAAAGCACAAGGGGTCCGAAAACAATCTCTTGAATCAAGGGAGGGGAAAAAGTGTAAAAAAGTTTTTCTAAAAAATGGACACATGTAATTTCAAAAATAGGGTTTTGTCAGGAAGGCAAACGTCTGGGCCCTTGGGGGTTTAAAGGAAACCCAAAGGGAATTCAGGTTATGACTTCCCAGGTAAAAACGTAAGATTACAAAAAAAGGTTGTTCATTTTAATTTTGGTAAAAAATTTTTCAGGGTACAGAGCCCCTTAAAGGGGTTTGTCCAGTGAAAATTGCACAATAAATTTTTTTCCCGGGGCAACCCTTTAACCCCTTAACCCGAACGCCTGAAAAGTAGTTAATGACCAGAACATTTTTTTTTTTTGCCCCCTTGCGTTTCAAACAGTTGAAAACTTTTTTATTTTTTTCAACGACGCAGTTGGTTGAGGTCGTTTTAAACGGACAAGTTGTCTTATGGGGGAATAGTTTAAGTTCACTTATAAATAATTGCAAATTTAAAAAATTTTTTTTTTTTATTAGCTATGGGTTTTTTTTTACTTTTTTACACCATCACATTCACACTTTAATAAATTTTTAGATTAAAACTCAGATTATTTCGGTTCTGTGGATATTAATTGGTAGGTTTTTTTGTGTGGGAATGTGGACAATTATTTTTTTTATCAAATATTTTTTTACATTTTTTTTACGTTTTTGTTTTTAACTTTTTTTTTTTTAAATCCCCTGAATGGAGAACTGTTTTACTTTTTTTTTTTCCCACTTATTAATGTGTTAGATATTATAAGCTAATCATTATAATCTGTGTGTCTGACACAAGTGATAGCCAGCACACAGGCTCACTGGACAACCGCTTTTAGGGTTTCCCTTTATCTTGAAAAAATGAGTGAGGCTATATAATTGGGGGGGGGGTATTGGGGAGTTGCCCGACAACTCTTTTGAGGCTCTTTTAATTTGATTTTGCATTCAAAATCTCAGTTTTAAACAGCACAAAAAAGTTACCCCGAAAATAATTACCTGTATGCAGTAATTACGTGTGCTTTAGAAATCCCTTTAAAATTCCAATCCCAAAAAAAGTGTTCCCAATTTTTTTTTCTTAATTTCTGTACAAAGGTATTTAACAATTGAAAGTGAAACATGCTGACAGAATTAAGAA
>JAODAL010027538.1:0-54780 GCA_025379985.1 Phyllomedusa bahiana
TGTAAATAAAACCCCCCAACCGCCGCCAGGGGCACATTTCTGAAAAAACAAACACACGTCAAAATCCCAAAGAACATTTATCTATCTACATACATAAAAAAAACTTTGAGACCTCGGTTCACAAACTTGATCAGAACATGTTTAACTGCCCCCAACTTTCAACGGGGTCTCAAATCGGCACCCCATCCTATCTTACCTCTCAATGGGCCCAATCAGGCCTCTCCGGGCCCCACCGACCTCCATTATTCAGAGAAAAAAAATAAAAAACACCCAAACCTGCAAGCGCCCTTCTTATACAGCCTGTGGGGGGGGCGGGACAGAAACCCAAAATGGAACACCCCTCCTTTCCAAAAGGGTTAAAATCAATTACACCAGAAAACTATTTTTCTGCACACAAAAACATTTTCGAAAAACTATAAAACCCCGGTGCCACTGCAGGGCGCGGCACACAGTAATTATACGTACACACACAACCGCCGCCAGCGGCACATTTCTGCAAAAAGGCAAAACACTACTCGATTTGAAAACCACGTTGAAAGTCGGGGGCATTAAACATTTCTGATCAAGATATGTAAACCAGAGTCCAAAGTTTTTTTATGATAGATAGCATAAATTTTCTTTAGGGATTTCACGTATGTATTCCCCTTTTTTGCAGAAATGGCCGCGGGCGGGGGTCTGTGTGTGTACATTTTTAAATTACATTTTGTCCGCGCCCTGCCAGGGGCACCCAGTTTGCATACTTTTTTCAGAGATTTTTTGGTGCAAAACAACTTATACTTGGGTGTACATTGATTTTAACCTAAGGGAAAAGGAAAGGGGGTGCTTCCTTTTTGGGTTTGTCCCCGCCCACTTCCGGGTTTCAAAAAGGGGCACTTTGCATTTTGGGGTTTTTTATTTTTTTCTCTCTGAATAATGGAGGTGGGTGACCCAGTGAACCCTTTTGGCTCGATTGAGAGGTAAAGATGGATAGGACTCCCCAATTTGATACCACGTTGAAAGTCGTTGGCAACTTAAACATGTTCTGATCAAGATATGTGAACCGAGAGTCTCAAAGTTTTTTCAAACAGCAGTTTACACCCACATGTAAGGTATTGCCGAACTTGGAAGAAATTGCGTAACACAATTTTGGGGCTTTTTTTCCAAGATTCCTTGTAAAAATTAAACATTTTCAGCTAAAATTGCAGATTATTGAAAAAAAAATATTTTTTTTTATTTTCAAGAGCCGAACGCTAAAAAAATTTTGGGGTCTTTTTAGGGTATTTTTTATTTAAGTTTTGGAACCTTAGGGTGTCCGCAACCTGAAATGGCCCCTAAATAAAATTGTAATGAAAATGAGGCCCCAGAGTCCAGGAGGTGCTCCTCCTATTCGGGGGCCCTTGTGGGTTGAGCAAATAATGCACTAGGGCCACATATGGGATATCTCTGAAAACGCAGAATCTGGGGAATCAATATTAATTTGCATTTCCCTGATCACATTTACCGTATTCTTGTGAATAATGTATAAAAATTGAAAATCTGCAAAAAAAAGTGATATTTTGAAATTTCCCTTCCACTTTGTTTTAATTCCTGTGAAACACCTAAGGGGTTTTAATAAATTTCCTAAATCGGTTTTGAATACTTTAAGGGTGTAGTTTCTTAATAAAGGTCATTTATGGGGTATCTAACATACAGGTTAATAAAAGTCACGTTAGAACTGGACTGGTCCTAAAAATATGTATATTGCAAATTTTCATGAAAATTTGAAAATTACTACAAATTTTCTAAGCCCCCTAAAGTCGTAAAAAAAAAAGATATTTGAAAAATGATGCCAACCTACAGTAGACATATAGTAGATGCAAGTTATCAACTATTTTGAGTGGAATAACTATCTGTCTTAAAATGCAGAAATTTTTGAAAGTTAAATTGGTACATTTTTCACATTTTTCACGATAATTTGATATTTTTTCACAAATAAACAATAATTTTTTGGACCAAAATTTCTTACTATCTTAAAGAAACAATGTGCCCATAAAAAAACCCAATCTCTGAAATCAAAATGGATGGGAAAAATTTCCCAAAAATTTTAATTCTCACATAAAGTGACAAAAGACTTCTTTATTTTAAAAAAAATGGGTTTCTTTCAAGAGGCCAAAACGGCCCTTTTTGGGGGTAAGGGATTAATGGTCATTCTGGGGTAAAAGGACAATATAGTAAAGGGCCCAAATTGGGAAACTAAAAATGGGGGTTTCAAAGACCCTTTTTCTTGCACTTTTTAATTTGGGGGGTCAATGCGGGTTTTTTGGGGCTAAACCCGGGGCCCAGAACAGGGATACCCTTTGTCCAGTTCAACAAAAATTGGGGGGTTACAAAGACCCCCTTTTTTCCGTCACTTTTTAATCTGTGGGCCCCGACGGGTTTTTAAATGGCCCATACTGCGGTCCAGGAAAGGTAAAAGCCCCAAATTTTCCCAGTTAAACCTAAAATGGGGGTTTTCAAAGACTCCTTTTTTCTTTGCACTTTTAATCTGTGGGTAAGATATTTTTTAAAAGGGTCATTCTGGGGTACAGGACAGATATAGTCAATGCCAGTAAAACTAAAATGGAGGTTCAAAGACTCCTTTTTTTTGGGCATTTTTTTAATCTGTGGGGCAGACGGGTTTTTAAAATGGTCAAAACTGCGGTACAAAAAGTTTAAGTAAAATTTGCCCCATTTCAACTAAAAGGTGGTTCAAAGACCCCTTTTTTCTTGAAACTTTTTAATCTGGGGGTTTAAAGATAGGTTTAAATGGCCTTTCCTGCGGTACCATACAGATAAGTCAAACCAAATGAAACTAAAAGGGTGGTTAAAAGACCCCTTTTTTTCTTGCATTTTTTTAATTTTTGGGTTTCAGCAGGTTTGGGGGCTCTTTCCCCTTGGCCCAGGAAAGGGAAAGTCAAATTTTCAGTTCAACTAAAAGGGTTGGTTCAAAGACTCCTTTTTTTCTGTCACTTTTTAAATCGTGGGTCAGACGGGTTTTTAATGGTCCATTTTTCGGTACAGGGACAGAAAATAGTCAATGCCCCTTTGAAACTAAAATGGTGGTTCAAAGACCCCTTTTTTTCCTTGCATTTTTTAAATCTGGGGGTTCAGACTTTTTTAATGGCCCATACTGGGGTACGGGACAGATATACAATGTCCATTAAACTAAAATGGGGGTTCAAAGACTCCTTTTTTTTTGGGCATTTTTTAAATTTTGGGGGGTCATGCGGGTTTTGGGGGCTCTTGCTGTCCCAGGACGGGGAATAGCCCTTTTTCCCCAGTTCAACTAAAAGGGTGGTTCAAAACCCCTTTTTTCCGCCCATTTTTTAAATCTGTGGGTCAGTCGGGTTTTAAGGGTCCATACGCATCCGGGACGGGAAATAGTCAATGTCCAGTTAAAACAAAAAGGGTGGGGGAAAAGACTCCTTTTTTTTCCCCACACTTTTAAACTTTGGGTCAGACAGATTTAAGTATCTCTGCGGTCCGGGACGGGGGGGGGGGGGGGGGGGGCATAGCCCAATGTCCTTCAACAAAAATGGGGGTTTAAAAAGGGACTCCTTCTCCCGGCACTTTTTTTAATCTGTGGGTCATGCGGGGTTTTGGGGCTCATGCGTGGCCCGGGGACAGATATAGTCAATGTCAGTTCAACTAAAATTGGGGGAAAAAAAAGACCCTTTTTTCCGGGCACTTTTTAAATCGGGGGGTCAGATGGGTTTTAATTTCCCTGCTGTTTTTCCCAGGCCGGGATATCAATTTCCATTCAAGTAAAATAGGGTTCAAATAATACTGGCTTCGGGAAACTTTTTAATTTTGGGTCATGCGGGGTTTAAAAGGTCATGCGGGTTGGTACAAGACAGGGATAGGGGAAGGGTCTGTGATTTCCTTTTCGGGTTGGAAAACCTAAAGTGTGTTGCCCAAAGGGATTTTACACGTATCCATTTGACTGTTTTGGGAATTTAAAATTCCAGCTTCTCCAGCCCTGTTTGGGTGTAAGAATTTGGGGTTGTTCCTCTCCCAAAAGACTTTAAATGGTTTTTCAAAAATCTATTATCCCACAAACGGAAATCGTCTTGATTTAAATTTCCAATATAGACCCATCGACCCGGACGATAAATCAACAATCGCTCCCTCACTAATTCTCTCCACTCTTCCCCCTGCTCCACCCCTAGGGCCCTTAAAAAGTCCAAAAAAAAAAATAAATGCATCCTGATTTCTTTCATGACCTCTTCATTTAAGTTTTTCCTCGAATCCATAAAAATTTTCACAACTTCCGATAGTACCCTTTTTGGGTGTAGCTTGGGACAGGGCCTTTTGCCCTGGAATGCTTTTGGCCATCAACAGACATACTCCCACTTTTCCACCCGAAGGGAATTTTTATAACTTCTTGGGAAGGGAAGTCCCGGGTCAATGAATTTAAACCCCCTGCGGGGGCCCTTTACGTTTTTCCCCCATTTTTTCTGGGACAAAACATACAAACTTTTTAGTATAAATTGGGACAACAGCTGTAATTTCCAAAGGGGAAAACCCGAATTTATTGACAAGATCAGCCATCACTGTCTTTGACTGGTGTGTGACTCCTTGTGCAGCTTGTGCCATCATCGGATAAAGAGATCTTGGAAGACACAGTCTTTTCCCAACTGCCCATAGGCCTTGCGCAGTCAAAATCCCCTTCTCTTTCCAAATCTTCTGTTCTTCTGCTCCAGCCTGTTCATGTAACTTTTTCAAGGTGTCAAAGTTCAGAGGCAACTGCGGCGCTTGTTCCTCTTGTAATGCTGTGGCAATGATTGCAGGATTCAACCTGGTTCAGCCTGTGGCCTTAGCTGCTCGGTCAGCGAGGTAGTTTCCTTTTGATTCACTTGTATCGCTTTTGGGGTATGTTCACACGGGTAAATTTTGGCGCTCATTTCGCTTCGTATTTGCGCTCTAATATGAGCGAGATACACTCCAAACTTACGGTAATTCATGGCTCTCATAGAGAACTATGGATTACGCCTCCTCTCCCCACTTGTACAAAGCGATCGTATTGTACGAGCGGGGAGATAAGTGACATGTCAATTAATTGCGGCGAATACGTGCCACGGGTAATGCATGTAATTGGAACCGACGGGCTGCTGGCCCCCCCGCGCCGTGGAAGTACGCACTGATCAGTGCGACTCCAAAATCACCCGGTGTAATTGTGGCCGTACTGTACGCGCCGCAATTGTGCAGTGTGAACATAGCCTTAGAATGTCCTTTAACTTTAATGACCGCAATTGTTGTAGGCAGTAGCAATGATTCCATTAGTGCCCGCACTTGTTTGCCATTTTTAATAGATTGTCCATTTGCTGTAAGAAGAGATCTTACTTTCCATATCAGACCATAGTCATGTGCCATTCCAAATGCATAGCGAGAGTCTAAATATGTTAGCGGTAAAATCGCTATAAATGCTTGCTGGCGTCTTCCATGCGTTTAACTCAGCTTCTTATGCAGGCATGTGTGACAACGGGGCTTCAGCCTTTATAGTGTCTGATCACCGCATATCCTGTGTATAATCTTCCGTCTATGTTGTATCTTGATCCGTTGACTTATAGCTCAAAATGGGCACTATCTAATGGTTGATCTGTGACATGTGAAAAAACACACTCTCTCAACCTCCATCGACTGTATACAGTCATGTGGTTCATCTAGGGATGGGAGAAATGTAGGAAAGGGGGTACCCACGCTATCTTCCCTCCCAACTCCAGAGGCAGCAGAGTGGCAGGGTTCAGAGTAGTACAACGTTGAATTGTGACATTATTTGGCATGAGTAAAGCACACTGTAACCTTAAATGTCTAGCAGTGGAGAGATGTTTTGGTTTAACCTGAGAAAGTATTGCAGAAATGACATGATGGGCATAAACCGTGACTGGGTAGTTCTAAACAATATCTGCGCTTTTGTCTAACTTACTCTGTACTGCTAGAACAGCTCTTATGCATGATGGGTCTAGTCTGGCTGAATAGTAAGCTACTGGCCGTTGTTGGTCTGGTCTAAATTGTGTGAAAACTGATGCGGCATTACTTGCAGTTTCTGTACAATACAGTCTGAAAAGTTTATAATACCTAGAGCAGGAGAGGACAAAATAGTTAATCTCAACGTATAGAGTTAGTCAATAGTTTCATCAGTTAAAGATAATGAATGTGACTTCAAACAATCATAAAGGGGCTGCATAAAGCTCTAGCAACAAAGGCATTGCGAACCCTCAGTCTACAATAAGATAGCAATCCCCAAAAAAAGTTCTGAGTTGATATTGAGTTGAAATAGCAATGTTTTCTATCGCTTTTTTACTCTCTGTAGTGAGATGCCTCACCCCCTGTAAAATGCAATGTCCCAAAAACACCATTGTACAACATAATTGCAGCTTCTTCTTTAAGGTCTTACAACTCTAAGGCTGTGTTCACAGGCGTAATTGGGGGGCGATGGGTTTTCGGGGTCGCACTGAACCGCCTACCCCCCGGATGTGGGGGGGGGGGTGACAGCCCGCCGGCCCCGTAGACATTCAATACTTGCAGCGCGTATTCGCCGCAAGTAAATGACATGTCATTTATCCCCCCCCGCACACAATATGATTGTATTGTACGAGCGGGGAGAGGAGGCGTAATCCATATTTCCCCTTTTTTTTCCCCGCACATCTCCTCTTTTTAGAGGCAAAAAAGACACAAATGCGCCCCAAAAATTTAACCGGGTGAACTACCCAAATTTTTGTTGTTTGTGTACTTTAAAAATCCGTGTCGGGAACACTTCAACATTTTTGACATCACGTTGTGAACTGCTAGGGGAATGGTGTGCACCCTGGGGCAAACTACCCTTCCTTTTTCATGGGCTATGTTGACTATAATGATGTTTTACATAGAGACACGTTTCCACGATTAGCCATTTTTTTAAAGGGTAAGGGAAGATGACATCCATTTGAGTTATACTAAGAAGGTACTTAGGTTTCTTTGGCAGGGGGACTCTCTGTTTTAATTCTACCTTTTCAGGTGGTACTTCACACATCTGTCCCACTTGTTGACCATTAGCTTTGGGGTACGGACTGAAGCAAACTTTGTTTCCTCAGAGGTTAATGAGGAAATGAACTGTTTGTGGGTTTTTAGACTGCTAACCCAGTTTGCAAAAAATAGCTTTCCTTTACTTCCCTTTTTAAATTTAACCTTTATTTTAGTTGATGTTCCCTTTTGGTTTTTTTAAAAATTTAAATTTAAATTTTTGTAGGGGTTTTCCTTTTTTGAAAAAGTTAATTTATATTTTTGGGTAGTCTAAAGGGCAAAAACATTATACTTACTCACATCTGTTTAAGGGCAAAAACCTTTACCCCACCTGCCAGCATAAAAGGGCTTTAATAAGAGGGACAGATGAAATTTAAAAATCTTGAATAGGGCCCCAAAAATTTTTGTTTTTTTCCCCCCATCCTTTTCCCCTTGGAGCACCCCTCTGGTAAGAACGCACCCCCAAAAATTTAAGAATTTCCCTACTCTATTTTATCCCCGCCCCTCTTGTTTATGTGAAAAGATAGATCTAAAAGGTTCTTTCGCCCCCCTTCCCCAAATACCCCCCCGGGTTAGTTTTTAGAATTTCATTTTGGCTTTCCCATTCCCTTGTGTGTGGGTTTAAAACCCGTCAAACAAACAACAAAAAACCCTTTTTACTTGGGGGGCCCAAAAAGCAATCTCATTTTCCAAATTTTTTTTTAAAGGACTTTCATCACAACGCCTCTATAGATTGTTGTTTGAATCCTCTATACTCTGAACTCCACATTTTATCATTTTGTCCATGACTTTTCAGTCTTGTGTTTTTTGTTGGGGCAAATCAATCACCTTTAAAAGAATGGGAACAAAAACTTCTTTCTTGTTACCCCGTTTTTTCCCGAAAAAAAAGACAGTCTCTATAATTTTAATTTTTGCTCCTAAAAACGCCCCTAGGTCCCTTAAAAATTTTTAGGGGATGCCTTATTTTTTCCATTTTAAAAACACTTTTTATGGCAGCATCTCAGCCCAAGGGTTAGCCCTTTTAAACCCTTTTATAATTTTTAAAGATTTTGGTGGGCATGTGCGAGCGGCCCGCAGTGTATTTGCAATCAACACCGTAAAAAATGTGGGGGAGCCCGGCTGGACCGGGAAAAACAAAACATCACTTTTTTAAAAATTTCTACAGCCCCCTAGACTCCAAACGGATTAATGCTTTTTATTTTAACCCGGGGGAGGATTTTTTTCCTATACATATATAGATTTCGGGCCCCGTGCATCTCTTTTCTCTATCTCTCTTTTCTCTCTTCTCTCTCTTTTTCTCCGTCAGTATCATTGCTCTTTTCTCCCCCCTTTTCCCTCTCTTTTATTGAAAAACTCTGGGCTCCCCTCCTGGGACAAATGATAGGTATTAAGGGCCTGTGGTGACCCCACAGTCACATGGGCCTCCCAGCAAAGGTCCCTTTTTTCCCCTTTCCCCTTTTTAAACCTGATTGTCCCGGGCTGTTTCTCGGGGGGAGCGGGGCTTGGGGGCACCCACGACGATCCCCCCCCCCAAAATTTCAATCCGCCTGCCTTAGGGAAAGGGGCCCTGTGTATTTGGGGGGCCCCGGGAGCAATAAATTCCGCTAGGGCTTATTTTTTTAGGGGAGGCCTTATTTTGGGTAAAAATAAAAAAATTGAAATAGGTTTTTTTTTTCGGGTGATGTTTTATTTTCGGGGGGAAAACGGTAGCATCTTAAAATTTTATAATGTAAAACCGCCTACCAAATAATTTTTATCATAACTGCAAGAGTAATTTTCATATTTAATATTACCCCAAAGGGAGGGAATAGGCCCCTTTTAAACTGTCTTTCCCCTTTTTTCTTTTAGAAAACCCCTTTATTAAAGTCACAAAACCCTGGGACTATTATGAAATATATCACTATGTGAGGGAACCCTTTGGGGTTTTCATGCAGGAAAAATCCTAGCACCTTTTTAAATATAAACTATTTTTGAGTTAAAGGATCCTGAAAGGGTTTTTTTTCATAAAGAATAGCAAAAAATATTACCCACATGTCCAGTAAATTTATGCTTTTCAAAAATTTCCCTGGACTTATTAACTTTAAAATTTAACTTTTTGGGGTCTGTATTGATTTTCCCAAAGCAGGTTATTGTCAAAAAACCTGCCCGAATTTTTAACTTAAATTTGATATTTTTTTTTTAAAACAAAAGGAAAAATTTGTTGTTTTAAATGTTATTGCTATTTTAAGTTTTAATTTTTTGTATTTAATTTTTTGTTAAAATTCCCAAAAAAAATTGGTTATTGGTTTTTTGATAAAATTCTTTTTAGTTCAGGGTTTTCTAGAACGGGCCCAGCCCCTTTTTAAAATAAATATATATATTTTATACTCCCATTGCTGGTAGCCTTTTAAATTTGTCCTTAAATACAGTATAAATCTGAAAACAGTTTGAGGGGGAAGTAAATTTCTCCCAATCTGCCAGTTTTTTTTTTACATTTTTAAAAAAGGGTTTTTAAAATCACATAGGTGTTTAATTTTATTTGCCACCATTTCATGCTAAAAAATATTACTTTTCCCCCTTATTTAGAGGGCCCTAAATAGGGTATTATTTTTTTTTTTCCCCCACTATTATTTTTATTTTTATTTTGAGCAGGGGAAAAGTTCTTTTTGTAGACCCCTTTTGGTATCATCTCCACCTCCTCCAAAGTTGAGACATGTGACAAATCAAAATAGCGTTTTTTGAAAAAGAAAGGTTTTAAATAAACGTTGTATATGAACATGTGTAGATATACAAATAGCTTTTTTTAAGTAGTAAAAATTTAAGGTAATGACTGTGTTTCCCCCCAAATATCCCTATACAATTTCATTAGTGGTCCATAAGACATTTTTACCCCCCAAAAAACTAAAATTTTGAACCCGAAATTTTGGGATAAATACTTTTAAAGGAAAAATGCATTTATACTTTTGACAAACCCCTACCCCGCATTTTTAAAAAACCCCAAAAAATAAACTCTATTTCAGACTACTTTTTTTTTATAGAAGGATGGACTGGCTGTGCTCGGAGAGGAGGGCTATTTTCCAGGGGGCCCCCCCAAAAAGCTCGCAAAGGGATCTGTTGCTACCACCATATATGGAAAAAAGTAAATCATAAATTTACTAGTTTGTCATTGGGAAGGTGCGAGAGGATGAACGGTTTCCATTTTCTAAAGAAATTTTCCCCTGTGCGTAGTTTTTTTCTATTTCTGGGCTCTAGGGCACGGCTAAAATTTGATATTGCTTCAAAATTTTTCCACCCACCAGAGATACGGTTTGGGGTCTGGGTTTTAGCCAAATTTAAAACAGGGGAAAAGATTTTTGGGGACCAAAAACGCTTTTTTGTTTCAGTGCCGGGACCCCGGGGCAGCGGAGTGAGGGTGGGGACATTTCCATTCCCAGTTTCCTCTGGGGGTCTTGTACAATTAAAAACTAGCAGGTCAGGACTCTTGGCTAGGGAGATGTGTCAATGATTTCAGACCAAACTAAAATGAAAACCCAAAAGGAAAATTTTTGGGGGATGGAAAGACCAAATTTTCCCTGCCAAAATTTTTGTGGAGGGGCTTACTTTTTGGGGCAGGCTTAACTCATATCTGGGCATTTTTGAGAGGGGGGGGGAGATTGAATCCATAATAGGCATTGTGAAGTATTTTAAAGTGTGTCTCTCTCCATGTTTCGCAAATCACCTCTTTACGGACTTTACAGAGTCCCTCAAGAATTTTATCCATTACATCTGGCTCTCCCAACGTGCGTTCCTATTTTGCAAAGGGGGGGCCCTCACCTAGTTTCCAACTCCAAATTCTTAAAATGGCATAAATGTGCGGGAGGGTGAAAGGCGAGCCATGGCATTTCATTAGAGAGTCAAAACCATTAGGGGTACAAAGTTTGGAGAGGTTCCTAAGTCTGGATCTACAGAAAGACAGGACTTGCATCGCCGGGAATACATGGATTGGCGGGAGCTGGAATTTCTCCCTCAATTCAGATGGGGTCATCCAGCGCCTTTCCTCTATATGCATTAATTGACCCGCATACTCGATTTTCCTCTCCCTCCACAGCCTAAACATGAGATTAGTTCCACCCTGGGGAAACTCAGGAAGGCCCCAAAACGGTAACTTTTTAGACAACAGAACAGGGAGTTTGAGCAATTTATGAATATGTTTCCAAGTAGCAACTGTGTCTTTGAGCAAGAGAGAATTCCTAATCCGGGGAGGGACTTGTGAGAGTTTGGTGTGAAGAAGAGGTCGGGGGTGTCATGGGTGTATCAAGTCTCTCTCCAAGTCAAAATTCGAGTAACGACTCGTTTCCCCCATCCAATCCAATACATGCCTTGTCAGGCACGCCAGGTTGTAGAACCGGACATTGGGGAGGTTTAGACCACCCATGTTCACAGGGAGCATGAGCTTACTGAGCACTATGCAGGGTTTTTTCCTGCTTAAATAAAATGGGAGAAAGACGAACGGAGCCTATTGACATCGGTGTAGCGTAACAATAGGCAGGGTCTGAAGAGGATACAGCAGCTTCGGAAAACATATCATCTTAATTGCATGACATCTGCCCGAAAGGGAGAGAGGAAGGCCATGCCATCTGCGCAAGTCCTCCGCTATCTTTTTTATCAGAGGGGGGAAATTTAAGTTGTAAATGTTATTGGGGGTCCTGCCAATTTTTACTCCAAGATGGGTAATATGGGAATTCACTGGGGTAATATCTAGGCCCAAGTTCTGCCAGGCTGGTCTCGGGAGAGGAGAGACGATTTCCAGAAGTTCACTCTTGGAGACACTGATTTTGTAGCCAGAGTATTTGCCGAAGCTCTCCAGAATATAGGTGTTTGTAGAAAGTTTTGAGGGAGTCATTTATTAGATAAGGATCAGAAGTTATTTGTCCCTTCAGGGTATGGATGGAGGAAATATGAGAGGGACGAAAGGATCCCTTAAAAAGTCTGGCTAATACCTTCCCTGCCTTATTCCCATATCGGAACAGGGTTGATTTCATGTGGGAGCGCTGCACTTCCTCCTTGCGCCCTAGCCACAAGTCAAATACCCTTTTGCCGCTTTCCCAATACCTCCTGGCTGAGGGGTCTGTGAGGAATTTTTTTATAAGCGAGCCTCACCCTTTCCGTTGCTTCTTTGTATTCTTCATTAAGCTTACATCTATAGGAGGAGGTGAAAGCTATTATTCGGCCTCGGAGGACTGATTTGGCCGTGGCCCAGAAAAGTGAGGTGTCCGATAAGTGCTCCGCATTGGTGGATGCAAATTCCAGCCACCATCCTTTTAAGAGATCAGTAAACGCCTCAGTCTTCGCCATGTAAGGGGGGAAACTCCAGATGAAATCTGTGCCTTTAGGGAAAATATCCGCAATCTCGATTACTACAGGTGAGTGGTCTGAGATAAGCATGTCCAGAATCTCAGAGGCCACCAACCTTTTGTGAAGATTAAAGGACAGGAGGATATAGTCTAGTCATGACCACGACTGCTGTGAGTGAGAGTAGAAGGAAAATTCCTTAAAGTCAGAATGGAGATATCTCCAGCCGTCCAAGGTTCCGGTAGAATCCAGGAAGAATTGGAGGACTCCAGCATTAGACCTTCGAGGGGCGTATGACCAGGGGGGTAGGGTCGGAATCTCTTTTTCTGTCCAAAACCTCATCCAGGATGATGTTCATGTCGCCTCCTACAATCACGAAGGAAACAGGATCACCCTGAATCCTGGAAGCTAGCCCAGAAAAGAAGGATCCACTCCGTGTATTAGGACCATAAATATTAAATAAGCTGATGTGGTTACCATTGTGACTGATGGTCAAATGTGACCATCTCCCCTCCTGAGCGACTCATGGGACACTAGGGAAAAGGGAAAATTTTTGTGTACCAGTGTGAGAACACCTGCCTTTCCCCCCTCTGCCGGTGAGCCGAACACGTGGCCCACCCACAGCTTTTCCATACAATAGAAGCCTTCACGTTTCAGGTGCGTCTCCTGTAGGAAAACTATATCAGGGCGCAACGTTTTAGGTGGCGGATGACTTTAATCCGCTTAATGGGAAGCCGGAGGGATTGGTTTGTGCAGGGAAGATACTGAGTAGTAGGCTATCAGAGCAGGATTTCAGACTTGTACAGCGAGACCTCAAGGATGCGAAACAAAACCAAAGTGCAAGAACTAAACAATCCATATCTCTAAACAAATAATACGCAGAGAGTCAGGGGTTAACTCTTCCAGATTCTCTTTCTGCGTAAAGAGACTTCGCTTTTTTCTGGCACGTGGGAAGCTTTAGTGGGAGAATAGAATAGACTACAATCTCCTGCCCTCCTGACAGATAAAGGAGAAGATTTGCGGCTCCCTAAGTAACAGATAGCCTCCGAAGCGTATGAGTCCTTGAAACGGGACTAGTAATAAGGGAAGTAAGAGTCCCAAACAAGGTAGGCCCTCACCCAGGCCATAACAATAATATGGGCAGCGGTCCCACGGTGGAGCAGGAGTCCTCAGAACACGTATATAGGTACATTGCTCACAATAGGTAAGGTGTTTTTATGGATAAAAGTTACTCACGACCCCGTCCAGAGGGGTTCCACTGGAGCATCTCAGGTTGGTGAGCACTGGGGGGGTCAAAGGCAGGCGGCGGGATTCCGGGGACTGTCTCTCACTGTGGGGAGATAGTCTCTGAGGAGAAGCTGAGGAGGGGTCAATCCCGTCAAGAGAAGCTGGGCGAGAGGATGGTGTTCTTGATCCAATGAAGGGCTGAAGATCTTCTTCTGCGTCCTTGGCTGAGGTATAATATTTCGGAGAAGCACCAGGAAGGAGCACCTTCAAAGTGGCCGGGTACATAATCTGGAAGCGTATTTTTCTATTGAACAGCAAGGTGTAAATTTTGTTAAAAGTGCGACGTTGTCTTGAAATGTCCACTGAGAAATCCTCGAAGATCAATACTTTATGACCCACCAGAGCTGCTCTTCAGCTTATGGTAGCGCCTGAGGATGTCAAGCTTGTCATTGTATTTAAGACATTTGATGATAACGGAGCGAGGTCTCTTCTTTGGGTGATCACCTCTTGAGTTCTCGGATGGGGTTTCTGGACCGATATGGTGCGCCCGCTCAACGGTGCTGGAAGGGTGGTCTGGCATAGTTCCTGGAGGTCAGTTTGTTTAACTCGTTCAGACAGGCCCACTATCCGCAGGTTGCTCCTACAGGAGTGATTCTCGAGATCTTCAATACGATCATGAAGAACCTGTTGATTTTTGTTGCATGATAAAAGCTTTGACTGCAGCCTGTCATTGTCAGACTCGAGCTGCATAACTCTATGCTCAAGTTCTTCTATCCTCAAGCCGAGAGCTTGGATATCATGTTGCAGTTTGCTGAGAGATGCCTGCAGTGCAGCCTCAATAGTAGCCTTTATCTCATGGGCTATGTATCTAGCCACTTCAAGGGCCAGCAGCAGGATTTGAAGGAGCCCCAGCAGGAGCGATATGAAGCGTGGCCGGTGGATTAAGGGCGCTGTCCTGCGCCTCATTATCAATGCGCTCCTCTGTCAGCGGTGTGCGGCAGGCCGCCATCTTAGGCTCACCTCGTGGTGTGCGGGCAGGCAGAGGAGACGCTTCCCTCTGGCTGCTGCGGAGGACGTATCTGTCCATCTACGGGATGGCAGGCCTGCTAAGGGTGTGTTCGTCGCGGTCCGCGGGAGCCGGTCAGTGCCGCTGGGACGGCAAATAAGCAGATAAATGCAGGAGGGCGGCGGGGAGCTCTCACAGCTTGCGACCGCGTGCTAGCGCCGGAACCGGAAGTCTCCAGCACAAGGCTATTTTTACAGTGACTGTCACTTAGTATATTTTTTTGTAACTGACTTTTGTTTACGGAATTTATTTAAGGAAGTTGTATTTATAGTTTTACATTATTTTCATTTTGCTTTTTTTTCCAAGTGTGATAAAATACAACATACACCATTGCCTATGGTTTAAAAGCTATTTTTACACGTGTAGATGTGTTAAATCCTTCGCACACCCCATAAGTAATAAAAATGTCCTAATCATCCCCAAAACATTTCTTAGTTGAGAAGACATTTGCCCTCCTGGTTTCTGAGAGTGATTCAGCCAATGAATTCATTGGTTTCATTTTTCCTCCAAATCATTCTCCAGTGATTAGGGACAGACTCCCCTGGATGTGACATAGTGACTGCAGCCCCAGAAAATTTTAAGCCTCAAATTTTGCAATTTATGTCCAGCCCTGGAGCCCTTTTTACACTACATAACCTCAAAGAAATTAACTTTTTCAAAATCTTTTCTTTTAGACAGATTTGAAGTTCTCGTGATTGCCCCTAACGGTGAGAGCCAGGGCTGCCGTCAGTCATCTATTAAAAGTTTCTATTAACCTGTCTCAAATTCCTACATTCTACTGTCTAATGAAGTGGGTTGAAGGAAATTGCTCACTTTGATTTGGATCTTGGATCAAGGAGAGTGTAATCCCAGTAATCGTTGTTCAATTTGATTGCCTTGAGGCATGTGAAATTTGAAATGAGAATGTGAAATAAGCTAACGACCATTACTAATGGTGTCTTTTACAGTGACCTAACCAACAAACCTGCAAAAATGCCCTTACTGACCATCAGAATAAAAATCTCTGGAAGAAATGATTATTTCAAACACGAGTTTTCTGAATAGGACATTGAGTACTGCTGTCTTAAAGCAGCATGACCCTAATACCAGCCAAAATGACCTTATGCACACTTCCAATAAAATTTGTATGAAGAAGGTTGATGGGGAGGTCCAGATGATGTAGCAACACTGACAGTCGGGACGAAGCAGAGTGCAAATGCCGAAAGTGTGAGCTAAGACCTCGAGCCTTCCTCAGAATACAGTCAAGTAAAATTTCTGCCTATACAAGTGCGCTTGCCTCTCCGTTTGAAATTCGAAACAGTCTGAGGTACCACCATTACATCCTTATGCCTAAGCAACAATGTAATATTTTGCAAAGGATGTTGTCACATAAACTCATCAGGAAGGGGCTCAAGGAGTCCAGGTTCCTTTCCAGGCGTGTGGACAAAGTGAGTTTCACTTGGAAACGCTGGTTGATGCTCCAGTTCCAACTAGTTGCCCTTTTCCTGGCTTTCTTTTTCTCATTCTACTGAAAATCCTGGAGGAAATTGTCCCTGTTTTTGGGGTGGCGTATGTGCTCCACACGAAAATTGATTCTTGCCCAAGGGTTTTACCATGTATCTGCTTGTTAACAATTATACCAACAGCATGCTGTTTCACATTGTAGATTTTGGCAGTATGTCACCCTTCTTGTAAATGCGCATGTATGTTGACAAAGGCCGAGGGCCACTGACCGTAGAACTGCCCTATTTGCACCCCTGGTACCCCATTCACATTAGCCTGACCCCAAAACCAGCAAAAATGCCCTTATGGACACAGAGAGTAAGATTAGCAGGAAGAAATTAATATTTGAAACAAGTTTTATTTGACTAGAACCTTGAATATCGCAGTCTTTTCCAGCTACTTGACCCCAAAAGCAGCAAAAATGACCTTTTCAACACTCAGAATAAAAGAGTTTTTAAAAAAACATTTTTGGGAATAGGACCTGGATTATAGCTGTGTTTTTACAGCAACCTGACCCCAAAAGCTGGAAAAATGATGACCTTTCGGACACTTGTAAACATTGTGCAGAAGAAATGCCTGTTAGAAACCACATTTTTTACAATAGGACCTGGACCCCAAAAATTTGAGAAATGACCTCTCGGACACTTGTAAAAATTCTAAAGAATAAATGGCTGTTAGAAACAACATTTTTACAGTAGGATCTGGATTATAGTTGTTTTTTTATATCACCACGACCCAAAAACTATTGACAGTGCTTAAAATTTTGATGAAGAAATGAGTAATTGGAATAAGTTTTTTTCAAGAAAACGTGTAAAATTGTTGTCTTTTACAGTCTCCTAACCGCCAAACCAGCCAAATAACCTTTTGGACACTCTGAATATAATTTGCATTACGAAATGAGCATTTAAAAATTTTTTTTTCAAGAGGACCATTTCTTTGGGAAAAGGAATGTGAAGTAGACCGACTACTAATCGGTGACCTTTGCAACTGGGGCAACAACATCATTAGAGATCCACGCCTGATTCATCTAGATAAAAATAAAAAATCCACATTCTCTGTGGAAAGCTGGATACGTTTGTCTGTTATCACTCCTCCAGCTGTGCTGAAGGTCCGCTGGCTGCTGGGCAGGATAGCACCTCTATGGCGTGTCGAGCAAGCTCAGGCCATTCATCCATTTTGGATACTCAGAAGTCGATTGAGTCCGGAATAATGTCCAAAAACATCGGTGTTGAGCCGCAGATAGTCGTGGACCATGATTTTAAGCCGGTCTCTGTGTGTCTGATTTGTGCCCTGCATTACATGCGTTGGTGAGGTGGTAAATAAGGATTGCCAGAGGTAATCCATTATACTTCTGCCACAATGCCTGCTGCTGCTACAGCTACTTGGCACTCTACTGCTGTCAACTTGCTGACGTTGTTCCACCGTGACATAAGAACGTGAAGTAGATACAACAGCTGTCTCCAGTTGATCAGTTAGCACGGTCTCAAATTCCTGCATTCTACTGTCAATTTGGGATGGTGGAAGGAAAGTGCAGATTTTCGCTTTGTAACGTGGATCAAGGAGGGTGGCCACCCAGTAACTGGTGTTCATTTTGGTGGCCTTAAAGCATTGATCATGTTGGAGGAAATGGAGCATCCAAGCACTCATGTGAGAGATGGAACCATGATTTCCCAAGCCTCGGGGTGGAGGGGCACGAAACACATCTTCCTCTTCTTCCAACTCTGCCTCTAATCTGTGCCAATCTCTTTCCAAGGCAGGGACATCAGTACCGTCAGTGTCCAGTCATACCTCATCCTCCACCTAATAAATAATAATAATAATAATAATAATCTTTATTTATATAGCGCCAACATATTCCGCAGCACTTTACAATATAGAGGGAATAAGCACAGACAAACCAGACATTACATTATAAAAAAAGCTACTGACAAATGAGACACGAGGTGTGAGGGCCCTGCTCGCAAGAGCTTACAATCTATTAGGGTGTATGGGTGAAACAAAGGGTGACAAGTGCTTGGTTTACAATGGACCAGCCATGTTACATAAATATGGGGTAGTATACATAAAAAGTGGATGAACCTGCCATCCCAACCATACATCTATATACAGGTAAGTGCCTGTGGGTGCCAAAGTGCAGGAAGTGACGAATGTGTGACAGAATTTGGGGGGTTGACAATTAGGGATCTTGATAGGCTTGTCTAAGAAGATGAGTTTTCAGAGCGCACTTAAAACTGTGAGGGTTGTGAGTGTGCCTGATCACATGGGGTAACATGTTCCAGAGAACTGGTGCAATACGTGCAAAATCTTGGAGACGGGCATGGGAGGTTCGGATGAGTGAGGTGTGTAGTCTTAGATCAGTAGCAGAGCGGAGAGAGCGGGTAGGGTGGTAGACAGAGATAAGGGAGGATATGTATGGGGGTGCAGCACTGTGGAGAGCCTTATGTGTGAGAGTGATGAGTTTATGTTGTATTCTGTACTGAATAGGCAGCCAGTGCAGGGGACTGACACGGGGTTTGAAGGCATCGGGTATAGACGGGAAAGGGAAAGAAAAGCCTGGCTGCTGCATTGGGGAAAAAATTGGGAAAGGGGGAGGGGTTTTACAGAGGGGGAAAGCCCAACAAGTGGGGAGTTACAGTAGTCGGAGGAGAATGAAAAAAGAGCAACAATGAGGTTTGCGTTTTTTTCCCACAGGGGAAAATTTGGGATGGTTTTGGAGTGTTCTTGAGGGGGCAGGTGCCCAGGAGGGGGGCCCAAGGGATTGGATTTTGGGGGGTTAAAGGTCAGTTCAGGTCTAGTATAACCCCCAGACCCCCCGGGCCCTGTTGGCCCTGGGAAAGTTATGGTGGTCCCACACACGGAGAGAAAAAATAAGCAGGGTGGGGGTGGGTTAGTAGATGGGGGGAATGACTAAAATTTTCGTTTTAGTGAGTTTAGTTGGGACAGGGGGAGGACATGATGTCGAGACAGGGGGACAGAAAATAAATGGTGTTTTGTAGCGGGCGGGAAGTGATGTCTGGGGAGGAAGTGTATAGTTGAGTGTCATCAGCGTAAAAAGATGGTATGAACCCAAAATCTACAGGGTTTGTCCAATGGGGGCTGTTAGAGAAAAAAAGGGGAGGAGAGGCCCAATGAACGGACCCCTGGGAAGGAAACCCCCGACAGCAAGGGGGAAAGGAGAGGGGGTTTGGAACGGGGGAAAATGAGACACTGAAGGCCCGGGGGCAGAGAGGTGGGAAAGAAAAACCAAAAGATGAGAGGGGGGTGTCTGGATACCGATGGCGGGGGGAGCATGTTGAAGAGGGGGGGTGGGGGATAAAACAGTGTCAAATGCTGCGGGGAGACCCAAAGAAAAAAGCGGGAAAATGATTTAGTTCCCCTGGGGATTTTGCTGGCGGAGTCATTTGTTACTTTAAAAGCAGTTTCTGGGGGGTGTAGGGTGGGGAAAAACCCGGTTTTAAAGAGGGTCTAAAAGGGGAGTAAAGCAGAGAGATGGGGAAATCGGGCCCTTACCCCCCCTCAGCTTCAAAAAAGGCCCTGACTTGCCTCGATGATGTCCCCTGGGAAGGAGGCGCCGCCTTGCACTACCCTTTTGGAACAAACCCACTCCTTTAACGAAGACCTAAAAAGTTGAGAAACTGCCCGGGCCTTTTTTTTTCCCGCGGAGAGGGGGAAAGCTCCGTGTCCCCCTTCTCCTCATATTTTATTTTGCCCAAAGGCCCAAATTTAAAAATCTATAAGTTCTCTATCTATTAAACACTAAAAATGTAATTTTTTTTTATATCTAACTTTTAAACCCCTCTTTACCACTATTTAAAAAACCTGTTTCTCTACCCTCTTCATTTAACCCCTTTTTGCTTCTGGAGAGGGAAAAAACCCCCTTTTCTATCTTTAAAAGTCGGGTGGAACCCCACCTTTTAAAACGGGAAGGAGCCTTAAAATCTATAGCAAAGTACTAGCTTCAAAAAGGGATAAAAAGGGCCAACTCCCTTGGGGCCCGGGTTCGCCCCCTAATCCCCATAGACACAGAAAAATTAGGCCCCCCTTGTGCCCACCGTCTCCCAGAGGTGAAACTTGTACAGAGGTGGAGCCCAAAAATTTAAAAAAACGTCATGCCTAAACCTCCCCGGGACATGTTTCGCCAGCAAACCTGGCTTTATCAAGGTTTAGAGGGTCCGATCCATGGGGTTTCTGAGTTCATTTCCCTTTTTAAATTTTTCCATGTTGGGTTTAAACCCCCCATACAGGTGCCCCAACCAATTACCCTATAAAGGGGAAATCCACATAAAACCCACCCCCCCTTCCGCCCCGTTTAAAAATCATAAAAAGCCCTTTGATGGTTTGCCCCCATGCTTCATGAGCCAAAAACCTTCAGTAAAAATTTTCCCCTCTCCAAAAACAGGTTTCCCCCCATCTTCCCGTACTCCCCTGTGCCCAATGCATGCACCAAAAAACAACTCCCCCGGGCTGTGTTTTTTGGGGGCTTCCATCTCATTTCTCTCATATTTTTGAAACTGCGGGCCTCCCCTAGAATAAAAATAAGCAGACTAGGTTTTTCACATTACACGCACATTCCCACCCTTTTTGTCAATTCCCATAAACCCCCTTTCTCTTCAATATCAAATTATGCATTTTTAATTGAGAATATAAACTCCACTGTAAAATAGACACTGTCCAATTTTTCTTCCCATAAAAGTTTTTCTCCTATTTTAAAAATTTTAATATGCATATTATTAAAATAGAGCTGCAGACCCCATCAAATACATTTTTCCCAACTGCATTGTTTGTCTCAAGACTATATCAAAAACTATTTCCTTTCCCACAGGAAAATATTCTTTACTCATTTTAAAAATTTACTGTGGGCCCCTATGGCTAGCCCTCCCTCCCTCCACAGTTTGCCCTCACAAGTTTCCCCTTTGAAGATTTTTCCTCCTAGGGGCTCACAGTACCCCTTTCCCAATCCCCCCAAATCACAATGGGAGCATGTAGAACTCCAGTATCCTCAAATGCCCCCGAAATCCAGCTGAATCCCCCTGATTAACCAGCGCCGAAAGAGGAAAAAAAAAATTTCTCTACATCATGAGTACATACATGAATAGTCCCTTCCCAATTTTTACTATACTTTTAAAAACCCAAATTTGTTTAAATGGGGAAAGGGTTGGCCTCACGTGAGAATTTCTGTTTTTAATTACGGGACCCAGGGACCAAAGAGGGGAAAAACGTAGAGGCAAAAGGGGGGAGAGGAGAGGGGCGCGAGGAAGATGGAAGGGAGGGAAAAAAAAAAAAAAAAAAAAAAAAAAAAAAAACACATATGAACTCGGGTGCTTCCAATAGTCCCCCTATTCAACATTTTTGCTTAAACCACTTAAACCCTACCCAAAACCATATATCATGTTTCTTCAAAAATTATTAAAATAGGGAAATTTAAACCAAAAAACAAATAAATGCCGGGAAAATTGGAAAAACCTTCGTTTAGGCCCCTTTTGGGTTTTAATTTTATTGGTCTGTGTATCCATCTTGCCTCTTCCTGCAAAAAAACTACATCCCAAAAAGCCCTTTCTTTCCCCCAGCTTTTTTTACAAATATACCCCCAAAAATTTTTTGCACCTCTATTTCGCCCAAATTTTGTTTCTTCCCAAAAAGTGTCTTTTTAAAGGGGAAATGTCACCCCCTTTGTTTTTTAATTTGTAATCAGTTTTTTCGGGGATCCGACGCGGAAAAAACCTGATGGTTTTTCCCACCTTTGATCTTGGGGCCGGGACACTTTGCCAACAAAAACCCCCCCTCTGGTTTTTCAAAAGGGTTAAATTTTCTTATTCAAAACCCTTTTCTTTCATTTGGGGAAAAAAAAAATCTTTTGTTTTCCCTTTTGAATTTGGGAAAAAATTTTAAACAGTTGCCAAAGGGATTTGAAAAAAAACCCACCACCCGGGGGCCCGCAACCCCTGTTTTTTTGCCCTTTTTCCCTCAAATTTTCCCATGTACAAATTTTTCCCTAAGATTTCTTCCCCCCTTCTATAGTGACACCCCGGGTATTTTTGAAATCACCTCAAGGAATACTGGGTCTGCCAAACAGAATGTGCCAAAGGGCTTTAAAATTTTAGCTCTCATTTCATTTTGCTCTTTCATCAAAGGTACCTATACAACGAATTAAATCGTTTTTTTCTTCTTTTTTTACTGATTAATTTAAAGTCCTCGTCACTTGGCCAGCCCTATTAAACGCCTTCCCCAAACATTTTTTTGGGGAACCCCCTTTCCTTTAAAACGGCAAAATTTTTAAAATTTATCATTCTTCAAATTTAAATTTTCCTTTTAAGGTAAAAAACAATTTTTTACGAAACCCTAAGAAAATTTGGGCCCATGGGAAATTCCCCTTTTTTTTTTGGAAATTTGATGCCAAACTAGAGAAAAGTAACAAACTAAAGGTTGGGCCCTATTTTTCCGAAAAATTTTTTGGGGCTGAATCTGCCCTTTTTTTTATCCAACATGATTTCAAAATCCCAAAAAAATTAAATTTTCTCCCGATGAATTTCAAATGTGAAATTTTATCCCAATTTCCCTTTTCATTAAGTCTAGATACAAAATTTCCCTGAATTAAATTTTTCCCCTTCCATCCCAAAAAAACAGAAAAATATTTAATAAAGGGGCCCCCAAAAAAAAACCGATCTGTGAAATTTCCCAAAGGGGTTTAGAAAAAACAATAGACCTACCCCCAACCTAAAAATTTGGATTTTGGGAAAAAATTTGGGGCCAGGGCAATTCCCCCTGGCGGGGACCCTTTTAACTGGGGATAAAAAAGGGGCCCTCAAAAAAAAAATAGTTATTTGTCAAAAAAAAAATCCCAAAAGCTGTTAAAAAAAAATCATTTTTGTTCCGTAAATTGTGTACCTCTTGTGTTCAAAAAATACTTGATTGCTTTCCCGGGCCCCCGGGGCGTTTTTGATGTTTTTGTATAGGGGTTTTTACGTCTTTAAAATTGCCCAAAAGTGTACTCTCAATCACCCCAGATGTTAATTCTATTACCGTGTCCTTCGGATCTTTAAGATATGAAAAGGGGGCATGGGCCAAAGGGGTCAGTATTTTCGATCAACATTTCGTGCTGGGTCCTTGTGTTAAATTGTTTCTACCTGAGACTATCGGTCTTCCCGGTTTTGGCCCCTAATTTTATGCACTTTTTGGGAATGCATAAAAAGGGAACAATAGTAGGAAATTCCCCAATTTAGCCCTAAAAATTTTTTTCCTCATAGTAATTTAAATTTTTTCTCAATTCCCCCAAAAACCCAAAAACCTTTTCAAATTTCCTTTAGATACTCATTTGGGTTGGGGGCTTTTGGGAAGCCTCTCATTGTTTCTGGTTTTACCAAGTATTTTTTCAACCATCGCTTTTATAGTCACTTTTTTTTTAGGATGACAATATTTTTCCCCCCTTGGACACTGGGTTTGATTTTCTATTCCCTGTTAGTTGTGTTCTGCAATAGCTACTTCTTCCTCCCCTTTTAAAAAATTTTAAAAAAGATGGTTGTCGTTCTGGTGCTTGTTTCTTTATGTCTTGCGTTTTTAAAATTCCCCCAAAAATATCCCAAAAAATTTTTATTTGATTCGGGGTGTATTCCTAGATTTTGGCTTCAAATTTTTTCAAAGGTATATTAAAAAATATGGGGTTTTCCTTCCCTTCAACCTTTCAATTGTTTAAGAAACACCCATGTTTTCCCCCTCTAAATTTCCTAAAAGGTTTTTTTCTTTATTAAAATTTTCATTTTATTTATATTTATGCAAAGCCAAATTTTTAGCAAAAGATTTAAAATCTTTTTCCCATACAAAATTTTTTTTGGGGATTTTTGTGACACCCTTTTCCTCCGCATAGTGGGACCTGTTTTTCAGAGTGTCCAACATTTGTTCCAGAACTTTTTTACAGAAAAAATTTGGGCATGTGCAAGGGCATTGGGCCTCCCCTGACCATTTTGGTGGGTTCTCAAAAAACCTTGCAAAGGTTGGTGCAGAGGGCTTTCACCTGCCTCCACTTCGTGGCTCAACACCCGAGGTCCGCACCACTGCTTGTCAGGCCAAAGGCCCAACCCCATTCCGCGTAATGGCCTTCGCTGCTCCCACAATCACTGGAGCATGTGGGGGGGTGGAATTCCAAACGTTTTTGACCACCGGGCAAAAAATGAGACGGTTTACGGAAGGGCCCCAAAATGACGCTTTTAACGCAGCCCAGGAAAACCCAAAGCCCGGAAAATGTGAGCACGCCCCGAAACCCTTTCCCCAGCAAAGGGAGTCAAGATCCTGGGTGTGCCCTTTTAAAAATTTCCCGGCGACCCGGGTTCATGGGGTGTGTGCCAGGCAAGGGGTGTGCCCCCAGCCCACCGTTTTTAAGGGCCCCGCAAGGGGGATTTTGCCCCTTGTCGGGACACTACCTTGTGGGGGACCAGGTTCTTGTCACCCAATTCCCCTGCTCGGTTCGTTGCGCCGAGCCTTCCCCAGCTCTTGGGCCTGTGTGTTGACGGTCTCCCCAAAAACATTCATTTCAAACGAAACCCGGTTTCTCTTGGCCCGTGATTTCTAACCCGGGGGGCTTTGGGGATCGGGGGAAAATTTCACCTTTCCCTTGCGGGTTTTTTAAAATTGTGGGGCTGAGCCTGGAGCCACTGTCATCACCAGGACTCCACCCAAAATCACCCGTGAGCTGTAAAAGGGGAAAGTTGCGGCCTTGGCCGGGGCTTTTAGTCCCTTGTATCGGGGGGTCGATGGACTTTACGGGACACCGATTTCGCCAACCCCCGGGAAAATTTTAGCTGACATGTGGGTGGCCCCGGGGGGGAGGCTTTTTGAGAGAAGGAATGCCTGCCTCAGCATCTGGTATTGGGGGCAGGCAAGGGCCATGACATAGCAGAACCCATCTGTGTCCTCCAGGCGGAAAGGCAACATTTCCAAGGCCAAAAGCCTGGCAATGCCGACATTCAGGCTTTTGGCTTTGGGATGGTTGGAGTTAAAGTGTTTCTTCTGCTCCCACACCTGGTACACGGAAGGCTGGCTGCTAGACTGGCCACTGTATGGCGTGCAGGTGAAGCTGGTAGAAGGAGAAGGGGTAGGCTGTGTCTCTGGTGATGCTGGTGGTACTCGGACGACAGTGTGTAGCACTGGGGCTGATCCTTGCTCATGCCGCTGAGGGACATGGGCAGCAGAGGAATCCTTGGTCTTGGAAGTGGCGGAGGAGGAGACAGAGGGTATGACAGTGATTGGAAGCCTAGGACCTGTGTTGCCTTTTTTCACCAAGTGATTCCTCCATTTCAATTCAAGCTTTCGCTGCATGTGACTATTCATGTTCGTGGTGGTTAACCACTTTAGATTCTTCCCTCTACTGATGCGTTGACGGAAAATCCGGCATATGACGTTGCTGGGCAAATCCGAGGCTTGATCCAAATAGGCCTAGGTTTCACAGGTTCTGGACCTTTTTGACGGAGATAAGCTAGTAGCGGTGTTTCCATTTCCCACCGCATGGTGGCGGTTTTAAATGTCAGGGATTGGAAAATCGCCCTTTCCCCCTTTTGAGGCTGCAAACGTACGACAAACCCATCATCTTCCCCCTCCCCCATGATGGGCGCTCGCAAGCAAATGCTACTGAAAGACCACATTGGTCATAATTTTCTTTATCAACTTTCATCATACAGGGACCCCCTCGCCCTGACCGTTACACCCTGAAGTTGGGGGCTAAAAACCCACGGCACTGAAAAGGTTTTTTTTTTTGCCGACCGCTCGGGTTTGTCCCAAAACTGACCGTTTTCCTTCTGCTCTTGGGCATCGTGTTTGGGGTGTCAGGCAGAAAAAAATTCATCCTTTTGGCCTCTTTATTTTTTAAAATGTTCTGACCCCAACCCACATTGTGTCATCAAAGAGCTCTTATGGTTATCCACAGTGGTTGTAAGGGTTGACATTTGGGATTCCTTGCCGGTTGGCGGATCCCAAACTATGTGTGACGACTTCTGGCTGTGATGGGAGGACTAGGAGGAAAAACCGCTGGTGCAGGTTGTGTTAACCATGAAAAAAAGATTGGTGTGCTCTTCATTCTGAGATTACAGGAAACCAACCGGATGACAGGACTGATGGTCCTGCAAATGATGATGTGTTGCTTGCGTGTTTTCCTGAAGGGAAGGAGCCCCTTCTTTTTCCTCTAGCTCCAGCCTATAGGATTAGAAAATAAAATTTTCTATCGAATATCGTGAAATGGGGTTCTTTTGGAAGAACCGAACCCCCAAATCAACAGTGTTCTTCTTCAGTCCCTTAGTTTTACAATCGCAAAGTGGATAGAAATTTAAATTTTCCCCAAAGATTTTTAAAAAACTGCGGTCTTTTTGAAACCGTTTAGAAAAAAGATTTTTAATACTTAAAATGGAATAATTGTGGTCTTTTCCAACAAATGACAACCCGGAGTAAAAAAAATAAATGTTCTACAAATTTTAAGAATGCGGTTTTTTTCGGAAACTGACCATCACGGATAGAAAAAAATTTTGTACGAAATTGAAAAAAATGAGGTATTTTCCCACAACTACCAAACAGGAGTACAAATATAATATTTTTTTACAAATTATCTAAGAACTGAGGTCTTTTCAGACAACTGACAATCACGGATAGAAATAGAAATTTTTTCTACAGAACATGGAGTAAATGTGGTCTTTTCCAAAAAAAATGATACCCGGGTACAAATAGAATTTAAAATCTATAGAACAGTATTTTTATGGAAATGAAGTAGCTGTGATGAGCAGAAGTTCATCTCCAACATGGGCCCCCCCCCCTTTCCCATACATGGTGGGAGGAACGCAGAAAAAAAAGGGTGTTTTTTACTGTGGTTTAAAAGAGAAATTGGAATATAAATGCTGATGGCACCCAAAACAAAAGGGGCTCCCTAACTCAGATGTGGTGGGGACTAGCAATGCAGAAGTAAAATTGGGTGCTATTTCACTGTGGCTTGAGACGAGAAATATGAGTAATATAAATGCTGACGTGACCTCCACAACACAGGGACACCCGTAACTCAGACTGTGGTGGCTGTTAGCAATGTAAAAATAAAATTGGGTTGTAACGAACCAAGGTAGTGGATCTGCTGGGCCACCACAATTGGTGGTACGGGCCACACCAGGGAGCCGAGTCTAAGTGGGTCCCGGTATTCACCAGAGCCCGCCGCAAGGCGAGACTTGCCGCGGCGGGATTCCACCAGGTCGCTACCCCTGATGTGGCTGGCTTGCGGTGGTAGCCGAGGTGCAACATAGAGCAATATCGATAGGCAAACTTGTACTCAGGGACCGGCCAGAAGGTCAGGGCAGGCAGCGAAGGTTTGTGGTCGGAGAACGTAAGCCGGAGGGACTGGTACACGGAAACAGCAAGCGGAACACAGAAAAGGCTTCCTTGCATAGGGTATGGGCACTATGGATTCGACATGTGGACCGCGGCGCCGCTCTCCCTGGGCGCAAGCAGGGACCCAGGGGACTGAGTGTGCCCGCAGCCCGAACTGCGGGCTGCGGCGCAACTCGTGACATGTAGTTTGAGACAAGAAATATGAGTAATATAAATGCTGACGTGCACCCCACAACACAGGGACACCCGTATCTCAGACTGTGGTGCCCCCGCAGCTATGCCGTTCAGAGCGGTTTCCAAATCTAACTAGTATTCTCTAATCTTGCTGTACCCTAAGCTAACTAATTTATTACGGACCCTTTTCAGTAGTAAAAACGCTGGGAAATAGTCTCTACTAGCTTTGAAAAAAGTTGAGCAGAGAGACAGCTATCCGTTCTGTTCGCTGTGTGGAAGCTAATGCTTCTGAGCAGGAAGTGCAATGACATAGATAAAACGAGGTCATGTGATTTCATCAGCCAATGAGCTCCCTACACACCCCACTGGTGATTTTATTTACCCCCCTGTGCTCTGCACTGATTGGCTGGGCGTCAAAATTACAGGAAGCGATGAAAATGGTGCCATTGGAATCGGCGATGTCGATTATTGATAACATTTTAAGGACAATAATCTCTTCATCGCGGAACCAAGATTTAAGTGAAAATCTGGGAGATTTCAACTTTTTTCGATTTAATCGCTCAACACCAGTCTGCAATGCAAGTTCACACTTCTAAAAACAAACTTTCACATTTTTCCAAAAATTTGCTTACTCTCAAAATGTATTTGCGGCACATAAAATCCAAATGGTTCTATTTTTAAAATTAAATATGGCTTTTCTCCTACAGCTTGGAGGACCACACCCACTTTATCACAATTATCACAATAGGGTCTGTCATAGGCACTCTTACATGTCATTCCACACTTCCCTATAAAATTTTAATCGTTATCACTAGAGATGGGCGAATTTCTCAAAAATTCGGTTCGTCGACTTCTCTGAATTTTCCAACAAAATTTGTTTCGGTCCGAATTACTTCGGGACAAATTGCATTAAAAAACAGATATTTCCTGGCTGCAGAGAGCCTGTAGGGTGCTGTAGAACATTGTGCCATGCTTAAATATGCAAAGGGAGCTTGGTTTGGTCTTCATACATTGCTGTGTTTTAGTATGACACGCACATGACTGCCGCCGCTCTAAGAATCACTTCACTCTAAAATTCCCTGGGCACTTACGGGGGCAAAACTGACTAAAAAACTGAAGTGGGAACGCAGCCTGACAAGGTAACGTCAGCGCCAGCTGGAAAGAAACGAGCTGAGGGCTAAGATCCTACGATAGTGTCAAAAAATAAAGAAGTAGGTTACCGGAGCCGCCACAGAATGCAGCACAGTAAGGGGATGTCACAGCAGGAGTCACCCTGCGAGGCCACAGCATCCGATGTCATCTACCGGCCATGTGTTGACCACACACTAGGTCATATACTTTCTCCCAGATGACATCTGACAACCCCAGCCAAGAGTCGGTGGGTCACACACAACCCCTAGTGGGCATAGCCCGAGAGCAGGTGAGGGGCCCTTACCTGTCCTCAACCCACCTCTGTCCCGTTCGCTTCCCACAGCCAGAGAACTACTATGTGCTGTGGCCTCTGCGGCACTATACAGTGAGGACAAAATATTTGAGGACAGTGGGCAGCAAAGAGGTGGGGAAGACATCCGCTGCTTCTTGCAGAAGCAGGCAAATAGTGATGAGGAGAGTTGCAATGGGGGGTTATGTTGCGAGCGGTCAGGCTTTGTACAGCGACACCGTTGAGGAGGACGGCGGTGACAGGCAAACACTAATCGATGTAGCCGATCACACATGGGAGCCGGGTGAAGCAAGTGAGGCTGGGACAAGTTATTCTGGTGCCCTAGCTAAACAAGGCATAAAGTGCCCCCCCAAACGGAAAATTCAGCCCATTCCATGCCTTTTTGTGCCCCCTTTTCTCCCTGGGATGAAGTGGCGCCCTACGCTGTCGCCTACCCTCGACTATCAATTGTACCGGCCCAGGAATCATTACGTAAACAATACATTAAGAGTTAGGAGATGCGAGGAGAAGAAGGAGGCTTTGTATGACAGACAATCTGCGATCTTGGACAGTAGAGAGTTAATGTCTGGGCTGGAGATGTAAAGTTGGGTGTCATCAGCATACTAGTGGTTTTGAAAGACGTGATGCTATCAGCTGACCCAGACCAACAGTGTACACCGGGTCAGCGGCGGTAACAGTCAGTCAGTGCGGAGCTTTGGTGGTAAAATCACCTACTCGGCGGTGTGCCAGTTTTTTGACGAGACACCAGAGGAGGGTTTAACATAGCTATATGTAGAATCTGTGGGCAGAAAGTAAAACGTGACCAGGGACCTAAATTTGACACCACAGCCCTGCATATACATCATGTAGTGTCACCATACATGTTTCAGATGTGGTGGTCTATCCTGTCCCAACAGCTGCAGCACCCACTGGCACGCCTCCCATTTCAGACAGTCAAGGCTTCACCACCTCTGCTGAAGACAACTCCCTGTCTATTACATCATCTACCGGTGCAGATACTCCTGCTCCTCGGCACTCATGGTGCCAGCAGACGATTGCCAAGAGACAGCAGTATGCGTTTAGCCATCCCTAAGTGCAGAAGCTGACTGTGCTCCTGTCCAAGTTGGTGGTACTGCAGTCCCTTCCTTTTCAAGTGGTTGACTCTGCACCATTCAAAGAACTGGCCAGGAAACTTGGCATTCACTTCAGCCATTGTAACGACACGGTTAGTGGCTTCTCTGGACCACCGCAAGCGGTGGTAGCGGCCACGCCAGGGAGCGGGGTCTAAGTAGGTCCTGGTTTTCACCACAGCCGGCCACAAGGCAGGATGGACTTTCTGCAGCAGGAGTCCTACCAGGTCGCTACCCCTGGCGTGACTAGCTTGCAGTGGCAGCCGTGGTGCAGCAAGGTACAAAATCGTAAGACGAAACTCGTAGTCAAAGGTCAGGCTAACAGGTCAGGGCAGGCGGCGGAGATTCAAGGTCAGGTAACGTAGCAGGAAGGTCGGCTACACGGGCAGACAGGAACTGATGAACAGGGGGAAATTGATGAACAGGAATAAATATATTAACAGGGGGAAATTATAGAACAGGGGGAAATTGATGAACAGGAATAAATATATTAACAGGGGGAAATTATTGAACAGGGGGAAATTGATGAACAGGAATAAATATATTAACAGGGGGAAACTTATGAACAGGGGGAAATTGATGAACAGTGAAAAGCTGTTAATGATTTTTGATGATCCAAGTGGACAGGAGTATTCCCCTGAGCGAATGAAGTCACACACATAAGGAAATGCTCCGGGTCATGCAAGATGACACCAATTTGTGGCTTTCTCCATGAAAAATGAAAATTAGAATCATTGTGACAGACGATGGAAAGAACATGGTGTCCGCGCTACGTAGGAGGAGGGCTGAGCCATGCTCCCTGCATGGCATACATGTTCAGTCTGTTTGTTCAAGTCTTACACCCATCTGCAAGACATTCTAAAAAGGGCCAGGAAACTTTGCATGCACTTCAGCTGTTCTTACACCACCAAGCACACCCTCCTTAAGCTGCAGTGGCAGACCAGCCTCCCCCAACATAGGCTGATATGTGACATTTCCAAACGGTGGAATTCCAGCCTCCATATGTTGGAACGACTCTATGAACAGAGAAAGGCTATTAATGGTTTATTGATGATCCAAGCGGACAGGAGTACACCCCTGTGTAATTTTAATGTCGGCCAGTGGCAGCTCATGCGTGACACCTGCCGTTTGCTCAGGCCTTTTCATGCGGACATGCGTTATTTGGCAGTCGCCAGGACTACGGGATGAATAACGTCATTCCACTGCTTCATGTGGTCACAGACAGCGGTAGTGGATCCACTGGACCACCGCAAGCGATGGCAATAGCCACGCAAGGGAGCGGGGTCTAAGTAGGTCCCAGTTTTCACCAGCGCCTGCCGCAAAGCGGGATGGACTTGCTGCAGCGGGAGTCTACCAGGTCGCTACCCCTGACGTGACTTGCTTACGGTGGCAGCCAAGTTGTAGCGTGGTACAAAATCGTAAGGCAAACTCGGAGTCGGGGACAGGCGGTAAGGTCAGGACAGCTGGCAAGGATCGAGGTCAAGGGACGGAGGCAAGAGGTACAGTACACGGATATGACAGACGAGGCTGAAGGAAACGCTTTCTCTATAGGCTCTAAAAATTATTATTAGTATTATTTATTTTATAGTCTTGGAGGCGCTTGTATGAGGAGCCTTTTCCATTACAAATGCAGCTAAAGAATTTCCACAGCTTTCAATATCTGGACACCTAGATAATAGTTCAGCAAACTTTTCCTTTATCACCTTTGTTATCTGTTCATGAACAAATGAACGATTATCAACTTGCTTTCTTAAACCACTTGAAATCTGTGTGGATGTAATTTGTTCCACCGGTAACAGGGGAGACTTTTGTTTTTAGTTTCTGTAAGTTGGACATAAGATTCACATTCTTTATACTAAAGAAGTTCATACAAAGCCAGTTTTGCAGCATTTGCTTTTGCTTCTTTTTTGTTCTGTCCCATTCCAGTTTTGTACTGACTTCAATCAACAATGGCACAGAAGTAAGTAAGCACCTAAAACATTCCCTGTAGTTATGGTCTCCTTCAGTTCAAGTTCCATATGCTGCATTTGAACAAACTGGTGTAACGCAGAAAATGAATTAAAACGACCACATTTATACTTCATGGTGTTTGATCGTCACTGCTGTCCTACTCAACGGTCTTGGTATGCAGAGGCTGACCGCTCGCCAAGAAACCTCCCATGCCACTCTCCACATCAATACTGCAAGAAGCAGGGGATGTCTGCCCCACCTCTTCGTTGCCAAGTAACTGCTGACTGTCCTCAAATTGTTCGTCCTCGCTGTATAGTGGCGCTGAGTCCAGACCGCATACTAGTTTTCTGGCTGAGGAACCCGAACGGAACAGAGGCGGGTTGAGGACAGGTGAGGGCTGCTGACCTGTTCCTGGGCCATGCCAACTAAGAGTTGTATCTGATGAACCCACCGCTAGGGTTGTCAGATATCATCTGGGATGAAGTTGATGACCTACTCAACAAATCAAGAACCATTGGGTTGCTGAACAACACACTTCTGCTACATGACAACGGCAGTTCTGGCCTCACCGAGTCACGCCTGCTGCGACGTCCCCTTACTGTGCTGCGACCTGTGCCTGTTCCAGGAATGTTTGTGCCACTGCCACTCGCATGTGAAGAGCCTGCCACCTCTCTGTCTGACATACTGTTTGTTCAAAAATTTACAGACTCTGTTTAATGAAGATATCTGTATATGATAAATACACACCCTGTATTTGACTCCAAATGAACCCATTAACAAGCTTGGGTAACCCTTGGATATAAATGGCGCTCCACAAATGGCCAAGAAAAATTCACTTTTATGTTCCGTTTAAAAACACAGTGCATTTTACTGAATATAAAAGCACAAACAGGCTTAATTAACCCTTGGCTATAAATTATGCTACAGAAATCACCAGTAAAAAATTAACTGTTATGTGGCATGTTAAAACGCTGTATATTTATTTTACTGACTACATAAGCAGAAACACACTTAATTAACCTTTGGATATAAATTATGCTACAGTAATCACAAGGAAAAATGTTGTCTTTGCCGTTGAAAAACCCCATTTATTTTACTGACTACAATAGCACAAACACGCTTAATTAAGCCTTGGATATCAATTGCGCAAAAGAAATGAGCTGCCAAAAATTAACTGGTATGTGGCGTGTTAAAACGACGTGGATTTTACTGACTACAACAGCAGAAACACGCTTAATTAACCCTTGGATATAAATTATGCTACAGGAAAAATTTCTTCTTTGGCGTTGAAAAACACTGTTTATTTTACTGACTACAATAGCACAAACACGCTTAATTAATCCTTGGATATCAATAACGCAAAAGAAGTGAGCTGCCAAAAATTAACTGGTATGTGGCGTGTTAAACTACGTGTATTTTACTGACTACAAAAGCAGAAACACACTTATAGGGGTTTTATCATTTCATTAAATGGTCTTCAGATTAAGGGGACAGTGAAAACAAGCAACTTTGCAATTGGATGTCATTAGCAAAGGTGTCTTGTATTCACAATTTTCCTTATCTTGTGTTTTTGTTTACACTGATATCCAGTGCAGGTGGGATCCCTCTGGATCCCTCCTCCTTGCATTTCACTAGCTGAGAGCTCATTTACATTCTGTACAGCCCCCCGGTCGTATTGAGCATTCTCTCACTCAGAGTAAGGGACCGGCACATTTTCACTTTATACAGCCAGAAGAAACAGAATTACACTGAAGGGCTTACACAATCAGGAAACAGCACAATTTGTGTTGATCCCTGCCTGACTCAGTTAGGGGCCGTAGCCGTTTCTCTCTCCCCCCCCACCAGACACAGACCGCAACAGCTACTACAATGAGAAAACATACCCGTTTTGGCCCGGTGCCTAACTCTCCTGCATAGAAGGGAGATCTGTGCCGTTCATAGAGCTGGATTCAACTGTAACAAATCTCCAGCTGAGAGAGGAGAAGAGATCAGTGCTCAGTCTAGATTGAATGCAGCCTGTGGTATGTATACAGCTCTTACAAAATAAGACTTCATAGGGAAAGACACAGTGACATGTGGACTCAGAGAGGGGGGGGTGTCTCGGGAGCCAGCAGGAACAGTGATGTCACCCAGCTGGGAGGGGAAGAAACGCCCCTGCATTTCTAGAGTTGAGAAGCTGAGAGCAGTATGAATCAGCCAAACTAAAGAAGCGATACATCCCCTTTAATTAACCTTCAGATATGAATTATGCTACAGGAAAAATTTCTTTGTTGGCGTTGAAAAACACACTTTCTTTTAATGACTACAATAGCACAAACACGCTTAATTAACACTTGGATATAAATTGCGCAAAAGAATTGAGCAGCCAAAAATTAACTGGTATGTGGATTGTAAAAACGCTGTTTCTTTAACTGAATACAACAGCAAAAACAGGCTTAGATAACCCTTGGATATTCAATGTGCTCCAGAACTGAGCAGGTAGCATTAAAATATATATGCAGCTGAATTGGACGCACACTGGACTTCAATTCCAATACCCCACAAAATCAAAATTAGAACGTAAGAGAAGCAGTCTCTGAGAAAAGCTGTGACACCCCCCAAAAATTGCTGTATGAAAGTTCTTTCTTTTGTGTGAGATCTCAGCTTCTGGAGCTGCAGCAGCTACAATACAAAGAGAGAGGAGTGTGAGCTGCCAGCGTCGCCCCCGGACTTATATAGTGCGGTGACGTCACAGAATCCCGCCGGTCTCTGATTGGCTTCATCTCTGCACATGTCATTGAGGATGTTCTTTTCTTCCTCCATGAGTTCTTTGCCCCATGTAACATCATGTGCTTACGGCCATTTTATCAATTAAAAACACGCTTTGTTCCTGCGAATCACCCCACACTTCGACTTCGTTCAGAATCAAAGTTTTCCTGAAATTCTAAACGAATTCCATTTCGTTAAAATCAATTCGCCCATCTCTAGTTATCACCATACAGCATCTTGAGCTCTATGCTAGTTTTGCAACACAGGGAGGCATACTTTAGGTTCTTTGTCTCAAAAGACACAAGCCTTTTAATTGAACCTTATCTGGAGAGACTTAACCAAAACCGAGGAAACATAAAGTTAGGTAGGAACAGATCGTTTAAGTAAGAATGAAGGACTCACCTGGCTGCAGCTTATGATCTTTTCATCCCGATCTGATGATCCTCAGGTGTTTCGGGTAAAAGCCGCCAAGCTGTACTTGTTTCGCATGCTGGACACCATTTTTGTTATGCAAGGCTCCTAAGGGCCCTCCTTAACCTTGTGTGGTTTTCAAATTAATTAATATACCATAATTAAGACATATGCATATGAATGAAAAGAGATGCTGATGCAGTTGTCAATGCAAATCTTCTGGTTTATTACAAGCAATGCATGAGTTTATATAAATTTCTGTTTTTAATATATTAGTAAAACAATACATCATTATGCATGGATTACATATTCTATTGGTCAAACAACTTAAAGAGACCCAATAATTATCATACCAAAGCCCATCCTGATAAGTTTATTGGTTACTGTCAATCACACATACCCCTTAACTTTATTATATATATGATTGGTGGCTATAATCCAATCAAACACCTTATTAGATTCTTGCTTCAACATCATTATAGTTAACCTAGATACAAGTGTGGTCAAATATTTCCATACTAATATTACAAGGCGAAGCTCCCAGACATTGTGGTTTTTCTTTGCTGTGAATCAGTTTCTGGGCGTAAAGCCAAAAATCATAAATAGGGAAGTGAGTACAAAATAATGAACTAACAAGAAACCTTTAGTAACATAACATAAAACAGTATTAAGCCAGTACATCTATTAAGCAGAGCTGAATAATCAGACAAAAAGTTTGAAAAAGTAGAACAAGATGGAAGTCGATTCGCAGCCATTTTGTCTCCCTCAGGAATTTAAAGTTTGAATTAAGTCACTGCTCTTTGATAATAACATAAAGTGAACCAATTTCCAAAGATCTAGCAGAATAATGATGACGTGTAAAGCCAAATCTTTTAACTCTTCCTTCATACAACAAGCAAGTGATAAACAGAAATGGCAAATGGCCAATACATTTTTCTCAACATGTATGTAAACTAAAACCCAATGACAGTGTATAAATAAAATACACATGATAACATTGTGGACACAGGGGGAACCAGTGCCTTTCAAAATATAAAAGTCAGGCAGGTTAACGGTGTATTGGCACAGCGTCATTCTGTTGTGGATAATATATACATCAAAACCGCAAGCACTCTACTGCAATGGTCTAAGTCTACATATGTGTTGGTAGGAATCCAAATTAATAGTAGCATCTTGTTTAGGGCTCAATCTTTGCCCTGAATCCTATAGCAGTATTTTATCCTAATGCTATGTTAGGTATGCTTTGAATACAAAATAAAATACATCTAGTAGTGGCATAAATATTATATATTTTAATGTGTATGTTTTCTGCCATGTACAGCTACATCTAATGGAGAAGAAAAAGCAATTAACTGATCAACTGGAGGATGCTAAAGAACTCAAAGCACATGTTACTCGGAGACAGCAAACTGTTTTAGAGACAATATCTAAGTACCTAAATGATGAGCAGCTGCAAGACTATCATCACTATGTCAAAATGACTTCTTCTCTCATTGTGGAACAGCGAGAGCTGGAAGATAAAATACGTTTGGGAGCAGAACAACTAAGGTGTCTACGAGAAAGTCTGTCATTTAATCAGCAGTCAAATTAAGTTGCAATAATTTTATTGAATAGGACTTTCACCTTTTATAATTGCATTTTCTTAATGATAACTGTTGAGAATGTTTTTTATTATTAGCTATCCAAAGAAATAACGGATACCTCTACGGATTCTTGTGACTGGATTTTAAGATTCATCCATGCAAGCTTAAAGGAATTGTCTATGTCTTTTTTTTTCTTTCTAATTTAAAGCTATTGTTACTGTGCTGCCGTTGTCTCCCATTTTTCTGTTTACATCCAGCTGCTGAGGTTGTCTCAGAAGAGCTGCAGCGGTTACGTATAATTCCTTGACACCACTGCTTGTAAGTTCACTTCTGAGCGCTAGTGTCAATATAATGTCCAGTCATTGGTTTGAACACTAACAAGCCAACTACGGTAGCCAGATGTAAACCAAAGAATGTTAGAAACTGCCAGGTGCAGTGCTGGAAAAGTGGTGAGTGACAAGGTGGGTATGATTTTTTAATTTTTTTTTTTATTAGAGCACAAATAACATTATATTAGTAAAACACAATAAACATGAACATTCTCTCTTAGGTAAAAATAAAATTGGGTATATTGAACATGTATTTTTCTTTGCATTTCTTATAGATGCTTAAAACTAAAAAATGGTGATTTAAACCTATGATATTGTATTTATTGTACACACCTGTAATTTAATTTTATTGTATTTCTGAATTTACATTTTTTATTCAATTTCACTAATTGTTGTGATCAGTTGACAATGACTATTGCATAGATTTAAACTGTTGAATATTTTCTGCAGGTCCAAAAGTCTGACCATATTTGCAATAGTGCGTATAGATTTTCTTGACATTTTTTGTTTCTTATCCGAAGGTGTTGTATTTCTGAAGGTTTTAATAACACATGGGTACTCTGGTCTCAAAAGCTAGCATGTATTTTTCTCAATTGCATAGGTGCTATCACTTTATATTATTCATAACTGCTAAATGTTGGCCTCGGGACTTTAATTAAAAGGCTATGCTGTTTTTTTTTTTAAATACAGGTTCTTACAGCAGCCCATATAAATGGACTGCATACACACATTGCTACATTTTTGGGGGTTTATATACTTAAATGTCTTGATTTTTTTTTTTTTTTAATGAACTAAATAAGACCGTCTCCTAACTTTATAATACACATGTCCAACTATTTAATGTTTCAGTACTTTTTGCACAACTTGCTGATCTCTAACAAGGAGCTTAATGGCAAAATTCCAACCGGTGTTTGATTAAAGGGGTTTTGCCACGAAATACAATTGATGTGGGAAGTTTGTAAATTAAATAATAAACATTTTCACAATTAATCATTATTAAAAATTCTGGACCGTTTTTGTCTTAGCTGCTCCTTTAGTGATCCATTGTTTACAGCTCGCCTCCAGGGGTTACGACCAGGGCTGAGAGCTTCTCAGTCCTGGCCGCACATGCTCAGACATCACCTCTCCTCTCCTCTCAGGCAGCTGCTGAGTATTCAAACCTCAGAAGCTGTCATTCTACTCCTGTCCTCTGTACTCCTTAGTAATTAGTCAAACAGTGCAAATAAATTTAAAAAAGAAACCTCATTGAGTTATGTGCATTGATAAAGAGAAATAAAATTCACAGGTTTGGTTCCTGCAGGGATTTGCATTAAGGACCCTTGTACCGGGAGGCAAAAGTTTTACCTCTGAGCTACAATGTAGCTACTTACAGTTCTACACATAAACAGACCTTTCTTTGATTAAAGAGAGGAAAGGCCTATTGATGTCATCCTGCAGGGTCACATGATATGCAATTCAAACAAATCACACACGTCCCCTGAAGAGCTGGATGCAGGAGGTATGAAATGAGATTGTGGCAAAACCCCTGTAATGAATCACCTAATAAATTTAGGATCAATTTGAATTGGAATTTAAACAGTCCTCCTCATCATGCTGTTTACATTTTGGCATCAAGAGACCAAGACAACACCTTACCATTGATCAATGGTACCTTGCTATTGCGAGGCTTTAAGGAGGATGCTCTCAGACAGAGGTGGCCACTGAGCTTAAAGTGTCACAGAGTGTCATCAGCAGGTTGCTACAGAGATACTAGAAGAATCACAAAGGCAAAGAAGTGGATGTCCTTTGGCTACATAAAACACTGATGTCCGCTTCATTGTAAACAATGTCCTGCGGAACCGGATGATGAATGCCACACAACTCCAAGCACGTTTAAGGAAGGTGAGAGGCACTCAAGTGTCACATCAGACTATTTACATTAGCGTGGTCTGCGTGCTAGATGACCTGACTACACCACCAGGCACAGGCATCATCGTCTTACATGGGCCTCTGCGCAGGATGAGGGACCAATGGTCCTCAGTGATGAAAGTCAATTCACTCTGAGCAGAAATAATGGCCGCCAGTGGTGCTGGAGAAATCAAGGAGAACACTATGCATCAGGTACCTTTGCCGGTTGTCAAGCCCACAGACCACAGACCACTTTGATGTAAAAGGTTCCTTATGGATGACGGGACACTCCCTTAAACATGGCTGGAGTTGTGTGACATTCATCATTCGCTTCTGCAGAGCATTGTTTACAATAAGGTTGTCATCGTTAAGTGATGAAGCCAAAGGACTTCCACTTCTTTGCCTCTCTGTGACTCTTTCAGTCTCTCATTATCGCTGTAGCAACCTGCTTATGACACTACGACACTCTAAGCTCAGTGGCCACTTCTGTATGAGAGCATCCTGCTCAAAGCTTCGCAATGGTGAGGTACTGTTGATCAGTTGTAAGGTATTGTCTTGGTCTCATGATGTCAATATGTGAACAACATGGTGAGAAGGACTGTTTACATCCCAATTCAAATTGATTGCCTAAATTTATTTGGTGATCCAGGGATCAAACACATGTTGTGAATTTTGCCATTAAGCTCCTTGTTATAGATCAGCAAGTTGTGCAAAAAGTACTGAAACATTTAACAGTTGGACATATGCATTCAGAAGTCAAGAGTTAGTCTCATTTAGTTTTTTATTTTTTTATTTTCAAAAAATCTTATGTTCATACTGAAATTTCAACCAAAAGCCAAATATCCTAAACATATATATATATATATATATATATTTCTTGAATTTGTATAATGATTTTTTTTATTTATAAGAAAACCAAGTATATTTTTTAAATTGACACTTTGTCCTTTTTAGTTTTTCACTACTAAGATTTCAGTGCCATTGATCTACATTGCAATCATATGTTCATAAATTAGTTAACTCGAATTATCACCTCAGTTTTACTGCTCTGTTTATCTAAAGATCTTAATACTGTAATTTCTCGACAATATATATTTATATATATAGTTTATAATGGTTGCATTTTATCTTAAATACTATTGAATATACATATTTTATGTACATTATATTTTAATATAGAAGTGACATCAATAAAATGTTACTGTTTTTTTTCTTCCTAATTCAGGAAATTTGGGCCAGCCCAATGTGAGAAGTTATTACAAGTAAATGACTATACAATTAATACTAAAACATATACATCATCTTAATATAAATATATTTTGCACATTTTAAAGTATAACCATTTCATATCTACAGTACATATCGCTAAGCATTACCTTTAAAGGGACACTACAATCAAAATGTTTCCTCTCACATATTGTGAAGCAACGTGCGACTATTATATGGATTTTTTGGAATTGGTTGTCTTGGTTGTTTTTTTTTATATTTTTGTTTTTACACATTTATTTTTGCACATTTATACATTACTCACTCTAACTTCCCTTTTGTGAGCTCTGATAAGCACAGCAGTGAGAGGATTGCCCGATGGTCATATTTTTCAGGCTGGCTATGGCCTAAGAATGAAGGTTTAAATTACAGCTTATAAATGTGTGAAGAAACTCTCTCGCCAGTGCAGAAAAAGATTACCCTATTTTCCTTTCAGGTATTGCTGGTCAAAGCCTAATAAACTAGTGTTCTAGTCTGGTCTCATCAATCCCTGTTGAAAGAACAATAAAACAATAATTGTTATTACCTATTGTTTCTAATGAGACTATATAGATATAAGCAGCTGAAGTAAAGTGAGATTAATCTGCCCTGCAATTCATTTATCTCTAAAATTTCAGCTAAAAAATGGCAATATTTTATATGTAATTTTTAATTCTAAAGGACTGTGAAAATAAAAAAAAAAATATTGCCAGCAATTCCCAGAATATTGGTTTTAAACAAAATACCCCTCTCTGATGGAAGTGTCTCCATAAATCAGTTTTCCAAGATCACCAACCTAGGCCATAAATTTCCATTTTGGGGCCCCGCGATCAACTATTTAAAATGGCCTTTTAAATTGTTTTGCATAAATTTATCAGGGGGGCAAAACTTTCATTAGAAAGTAGTTAGGTTTTGGCCTTAAATTATTGCACCTGGAAAACTCGATTTTTTTAAATAATTAGGGGAAAATAGCGTTACATTGACTTTCGTCATCGGTCGTTAGTCGATATCGGCAATTATAAAGGGACGTTTTATCCGATAGCCCGAAAATTAAAATTATCGCCGATGCCATTAAAGTCTATGGGGAAAACCCAACCCCCTTCTTTTAATTACCCCCAAAAAACGGGGGTTTGGTGAAGGGGTTTTTAAACATAAAAACAACAGTCAAAGGTTTATTTCATTTTAAAGGCCCAACACATTTTGGTTATAAAACCACGGGAAAAAAAGTCCCCACCCGTTTATTTTCCCCTTTTCTTGAACCCCACAGCCGCCCCTTTAAAACCTGTTTGCCCCACAAATTAAAAAGTCCCCAAAAGGGCAGAAATGTTTTGAAACACTTTTTAAAGGTTAAACGGGACATTGACATTAACCGTTCGAAACCACAGTAAAACCCATTAAACCTGTCTGCCCCACAGTTTAAAAAAAGTGCGGGGAAAAAGGAAAGTTTTAAACCATCATTTTAAATTAAAACTGGAAAATAGACTTTTCCCTTTTCCGGGGGCCAAAAACTTTGAGCCCCAAACCTGAAATCCCCCAGTTTAAAAAAAGTGCCAAAAAAAAGGATTTCAACCACAATTTTAGTTTCATTGGACATTCATATATCGGGTCCTGGGCCAACACCCTGACCCCCAAAACCTGTCTGACCAAAAGTTTAAAAAGGGTGGGATATACGGCCCTTTCAACCCTTTTTGGGTTAACTGGACATTAAATTGCCTGTCCGGACCACAGTATGACCATAAAAACCTGCATGACCCCCCGTTTTTAAAATTTTTCCGGGAAAAAAGGGGAGTCTTTAAACCCCATTTTTTTAATTAAACGGACATTGACTAACCCTGTCCTTTTCCCACGGGCATGCCCCCTAAACCTTTTTAAACCCCAGATACAATGTGGCAAAATGTTTTTTTGGGTACAGTGATTTGTCTTTTAGTAAAAATTTTTTTTGGTCCCGGGAAAATTTTGTTTACGGGTTTTATTTAGGGAAGTTTTTTTAAATAGTTTTACATTTTTAAATCTTTTTTGCTTTTTTTTCAATTTGTAAATAACATACAAAAATTAGCCCCCCTCCCGCATTTTTTAAAAGGTTTTTTTTTTTAAACGTGTAGATGTTTAAAAATTCATCCGAACCCCCCGTAAGTAATAAAAAAGCCCAAAAACCCATTTTCTTATTTGGGAGAAGATTTTTGCCCCCCGGGGTTCTGGGGAGTGATTCAGCTAATAATTAAGGGTTTTCATTTTTCCCCCAAAAACCTTCTTCAGTGATTGGGGAAAAACCCCCCGGGGAGTTTCAAATGATGCGCCCCTTTAGGCCCCAGCCCCAAAAATTTTTTTAAAACCCCTCAAATTGTGCAATTTGTGTCCAGCCCTGGACCCCTTTTTGGGGACACAATTTAAACCCTTTCACAGAAATCCCCTTTTTTAAAATTCTGTTTTTTTAAAAAATTTTTTGAAGCTCTTCTGATTCCCCCAAACGGGGAAGCCAAGTGTTTGCCGCACCCCATTTTAACACAAGGTCCGGGCTGAAGGGGGCCCAGACTTAAAAGGGGGTTTCCCCGGTGGAGCCCAGTCTAGGCGTCATCTTTTTAAACCACGAAAGGTTCAGCGCCGGGCCCGGGAGTTCCCAGGGGGGCGGGAGTCCCCCAGGCTGGCGTCCGTCACAAATTAACAGGGTTAAAAAGGGCCCTTAGGGACGAAACAACGAAAACGTCGGCTGAACAAAAGTGCGAAAGGGGAAGGGGTTGGGTAAGCCTCCAGCCTTCCTCAGTACACAGTCAAAAACCGGGGTAGCGCTTCCCCCTTTCCGTATGAGTGCGGAAAAATTGAGTTTAAATTGGAAATATGGGGGGTTTTAAAGCTCCTGTTCCCCCCGGGTGCCCTTTTTTTTTGGAATTTTTTTTCTTCATTTTACTCAAGGGAGGGGAAATTGTTTAATTCTAAAAAACCCACTTTTTAAAAAATTTAGGAGGGAAATTTCCCACCATGTCTTTTTTCTTTTTTTTTAATTGTTTTAAAGGGGGGTTTTGTTTTCTTAAGGGATTGTAGCAAAGTTAAAAAACTTCAAAAAAAAGTCTTTTTGCAATATGTACCATTAACATTTTCCCATACCTATTCCTTTTTTTTTCCAGCACCTTTTCCCCCTTGGGAGCCACCTTGAAAAATTGTGAAGAAAAACTTTTTGTTAAAAATTCCACTTTTTTTTTACAATGGGCCCCCTTTAGTAGTCAAATTTTTTTTTCACAAAAAAATCCCCCCAAACAATTAAAAAAAACCAAAACCCCTTGGGAGCCACTTTTGACAATTGGGGAAAAAAACAAAGCCCTGTTAGAAAAACATTTTTTTTTTAAAAAATGCCCTGTATATAGCTGAATTCACGCAAAATGCCCCAAAAATTTAAAAAAAAAAAAAAACCCAAAAAAATTGCCCCTTTAAACCATTTTTGAAAATTTTGGGTGAAAAAACAAATTCTTTTAAAAAAAAATTTTTTTTATAATGGGAAAACCTGAAAGTTTTGCGCTTTTCAAAGCAGCATGACCCAAAAAAAATTTAATAAGAAAAATTTCCCAGCCACTGTTAAAAATTGTGAGGGAGAAATCCCACTTAAAAGCCCCTTTTCCCTTTTCCAAAGGCCCCTGAAAAAAGCGGTTTTTCAAAAACAGAAACATAAACCCCCAAAAAAATTTTATAAATTTATATTTTCTCTGCCACATTAAAAAATTTTTGAGGGAAAAAATCCCACTTTAGAACCCACTTTTTGGGTTCCAAAGGGCCCATGTTTATGCGTATTCACAGAAACATGCCCTCAAAACCATTGACAATGCGAAAACTTCAAAAGATGGGGGAGTAAAGGGAATCCGGTATTTTTCAGGGAAACCCTTGCTTTTTTTTACAGCCCCTCCTCACGCAAAACCAGCAAAATAAAATTTTTAAAAAATGGAGAAAAAAAAAATTGGGCATTTAAGAAATGTTTCATTTTAAAAAAAATTTTTTCAAGAACTATTTTTTGTTTGAAGAGCAATTTAAGTAGCCCGGGCAACTAATCGGGGGCCTCGGCAATTGGGGGCCACAACATAAACGGGAGTTTCCCAGCCTGATTCATCTTAAAGGAAAGTCAATCGATCCAAAATTTTTTTGGGGAAAACCCGGGGTTTGCTTTTGCTGTAATGATTTCCCCCGGGCTGTGCCGAAGGTTCCCCTAAAGGATTGACGTGGCTCGGGCAGGACAACACCTCAAAAGGCTGGTAGCGAGCCCCGGGGCCAAAATCGCCATTTTGGAAAACCCAGAAGTAATTGGGTCCGGAACCCATCCAAAAAAAACGGTGTTGAGACGCAGATAGTCGGGGCACCATGTTTTTTAAGGCTGGGTCTCGTGGGGTTGGATGTGTCCCCTGAAATTGCTTGCATTGGTGAGGGGGGAAAATAAAAAATTCCCAAAAGGGTCTCCCTTTAGCCCTTCTGCCCCCGGGGCCCTCTGCTGCCGCAACGACTATTTTTGGCACCTACTCCCTGTCACGTCGCTATGTTTTTTCCCCCGTGACATTAGAAAACTTTGAAGCAGACGAACAGATTTTCTCCATTTGGGATCAATCAGAAAGGTCCCCTTTTCCTGTTTTTACTCTCTTTTTGGGTGGGGGGAAGGGGAAAGGGGCTGATTTTTTGTTTTGTCCCGGGGATCCAGGAGGGGGGGCCACCCAGTAACTGTTGTTTTTTTTTGAGGGTTTTTAAATTGCGGGATATTTTGGGAAGGAAATGGACCCACCCAAAGCACTATTTTGGAAGAGTTGGACCCTTTGATTTCCCAAGCCTCGGGGTCGGGGGGCATTTTAGCAAAGGGATCTTCCTCAATTTTCCCCCCTTCCCCCCCCTCAAATTCTTTGCCCCCCCTTTTTCCCAAGGCGGGACTTTCGGAAAACGTGGGTGTCTGGGGGAATCCCCTCCTCCTTCCCCTCTTCCGCTTCCCCCGGCACAGCTTCAACCCAGCCCTGATTGCCTCAAGGGATGCACCCTGAAAAGGTGTTGCGCCCCCTTGCACTACCCGGGACCCCAAACCCAAATCCCCTAATAAAGACCGAAAAAATTTGAAGAAATGTGGGGCCCCTTGTGGTTTCGACGGAGAGAAAGGCTCCGTGCCCGCATCTGTGCCCACCCCTCCCCCCGTCCTGGCGAGCCTGATTTTAAAGAGTGTCCAAGGGATCGTTCCCAAACCCTAAGATAAAACCAACAATGCTCATGCTGCGGGGAAACTTTGTCCGCACTGACCTTTTTGGGGTGGTTTTCCTTCAAAAATGGCAAGGGGGTTTCAAAAGCTTTTTCACCTGCCTCCCCCTGGGTGGTTTTCAAACCCAGGCCCGGCACCTTGTTGTCAGGCCTTTGTGGTAAATTGTCCCTGCTTTTAAGGGCCCATGGCGTGCTGCCACAATCGCAAAGCTGTTGGGGGGAAATTTCCAGCAGGGTTTGCCACGTCAACAATGAGAGGGTTGCGGCGGGGGCCGAGCTGACGCTGCAACGCAGAAAGGGGGGGGACGAAGCGGGGGTGCAAAAAGGGGGGAATTTGCGATCTCAAAACCAAGCCTTCCTCAGCGGGAGTCCAGACCCGGGTACGTTTTAAAGAAATTTCTGGACGACAGGTTTTTAAATTGTGCCAGGAAAGGGGCTGTGCTTAGCCTCCCGGATTTTAAAAGGGGCGGCCACAGATTTCACCCGTTACCCGGCACACCCATTCCCTGGCCCCAAAAGGTTTTGGGCACCCAGCCAGCGCTCGGTCTTTTGCGGAGAGCCTTTCCACCTCCTGACCGTTGTGGACGGTCCCCAAGACCGTTTTAATTTCAACACGGCCTGGTTTTTTTTGGGGGCACTTTAAATGCCACCAGAGGCCCTTGGGGGAAAATTTGCCCTGCACCACCCCCCTTGGGGTTTTTGGAAAGGGTGCCCCGACCTGAGAGCCCCCCGTCACCCCCAGGACATCCCCCCAGCTCCCCAAGTAAAGCTGTCACAGAGATATAGCGGCCTTGGCCCGGGGTTAAATTGCCCAAAGTTCGGGGGTTTCCGATGGATTTCCCCGGACAAGATGCGGGACAACGCCTTGAAATTTTAGATGACACGTGGCTGGCCAGGGCAGGGGGGGCTTTTTGGCAAAGAAATGCCTTCGGAAACTGGTATTGGGGGAGGCGGGGGCCATGACGTGGGGGAAAACCCTTTCTGTTTTCACCAGAGGGGAAAGGCAACTTTCCCAAAGGGGAAAAAGGGCGGGCAATGCCGACATTCGGGTTTTTGGGGTTTTGGGGATATTTTGGGGTTTTAAAGTGTTTTCTTTGCCCCCAAACCCGGGAAGACAGAAGGCTGGCTGCTAGACTTGCCGCGTACAGCATGCATTTCGTAAAAATTGGCAAAGGGGAGAAAAAAAGGGAAAGGGGTCTCTTTTGGTCCCGGGGTGGTCCCGGGGCGACGGTGGGGGGCTGAAGCGGACGATGACCCCGCATAAATCTGGGGAGACATGGGAAGTTGGGGAAAACGTTTGGGTGGTGGGGGGGAAGGAGGAGGAGGGCAGACAGAGGGTGGGGGACCGGGGTTTGGGGGAAGCCCGGCGTCGGTTGGCCTTTTTTGGCCAAGTTTTTTGCCCCCCTTTAATTTCATGCATTCGCGTGTTTGGAACTAGATATTTTTGGTGGTGGTTAAACCCCTAAGTTCTTCCCTTTCTATTATGCTTTTTTACGGAAAAAGGGGGAAAAAGACATCCCCGGGTGAATCAGGGGGGCTTGCTCAAAAAAAGGCCCCAAGGCTTGAGAGGCCCTGGACCTTTTTGACGGCGATAAGCGAGGAGGGGGGTTTTCCCGTGAGGGTGGTTTGGGGGAATTTCATATCAGAAAAATTTTCGACGTCCTCTCCCTTTTTGAGGGGAACCCCTACCCGACATACCCCCCTCGTCTTCCTCCTCGTCCAGGGGATGAAGCCCCTCGCAAACAAAAATTTTTCCGGGAAAAAACCAAAGTTTTGGGTCCGCAATGTCGTCATCCCACCAAACACAACAACAACCCGGTACTTGGTCGTCCCCGACATTCTGATCCCGGGGCTGCCTGCAAAGCAAGAGGGATGCAAGGCGTTGCCGGGCCCCCCGGGTTTTGCCCATTTACCGGCTTTTCCTTTCCCCCTCTTTATGGCATCAGTAACTGGGCTTTTAGGCAGAAAAATATTTCCCCTTTGGGCCCCTTGATCTTTGGAAAAATGCCTTCTGACCCGAACCCGATTTTGTCAGCAAAGAGGTCTTCAAAAATGGATTAAACCCCAGTGGTGGGGAAAAACAAATTGACTTTGGGGTGCCTTCGATTCATGTTGGGGCGGATGTGTTGAAGCTGAGATGACATTTGGGGGCCTTGACTGGGGGGGCAAAAGGTAAGTCTGCGGTTGGGAGGTTCATTTTTAAACCCCTGGGAAAAACAGATTGGCGACGCTGTTGATACTGGAAATTTACAGGGCCCTGACCCCGCGAGGGAAAAGGCCCCGACGGTCCCCCCAACTTTAAAAACCATGGGGTTTTCGTGTTGTCCCCCAACACTGGAAGGAGCACCCTTTTCTCGTACCCCTACCCCCATGTTACCCCCCCCTTTGCTCGCTTTCCACCTGCATTTTGCTCCATTGTCAAAAAAATTTAAAAATTTTAAAGGTATGGGGGAAAAATTTTTTTTGGGGGGTTTTCTTATTAAAAAACGGCAAAACACAGCTTTCTTTTAAAAACCCCCCAAAACCAAAAAAAAATTTTTGTACTGAAATTAAGTGGGAAGGTGCCCCCTTTTTAAAAAGCTGGGCTGGGCAAAAGTGAAAACACGTATCTGAAATGTTTTTCGGAAAATAAACGGTATTTTTTTCACCTAAAAACACCTGCGGTGACGACAAAATTGCTGTAAATTTAAATTTAAGTGCAAAGGGGCCCAAAACAACAAAGGTTTTATGACCAAAAGTGAAAAAAACACGTATCTGAAATGTTACGGATAAAAAAACTTTTTTTTTTCCCCTAAAAATACACCCGCGGGGACGACAAAATTTCTGTATTGAAAATTTAAATGCAAGGTTCCTAAATCAAAAAAGCTTGACTGACCAAAAAAGGGGAAAAAACAAATACTGAAATGTAAACGGGTTTAAAAAACGGGTTTTTTTTTCACCTAAAAATACACCTCGGTGACGACAAAATTGCTTATTGAAATTTTTAAAATGCATGGTGCCCTCTACAACAAAACTGGACTGGGGAAAAGTGAAAAAAACCCAAAACTGAAATGTTTTCGGAATAATAAAAACCGGTATTTTTTGCACCTAAAAAAACCCCCCTGCGGGTTTACACAAAAATTTCTGTTTGAAAATTTTAAATGAAAGGTGCCCCCTATCAACAAAGCGGGGCCCGGCAAAAGTGAAAAAAAAACGTTTTCTGAAAGTATACCCGGGATAAAAAAAAAAGGGTTTTTTCCCCCCTTAAACAAAAAAGACCTTTGCCCCCTTGCTGGAAAAAAATTCTATCCTAATAAAAGTTCAGGGTGGCCAAAAATCACAAATAAAATTTTAAAGAAAACTGTTAAAAAAAAGCCATTCAAAGCAAGTTAAAAAATAGAACCGCTGCACTATTATTTCCCCTATCCTTTTTTAAAGAAAAATTTTCTGTGTTCGCCCGCGCCCCCCCCCCCCCCGCTCCTCCGTGACTCTACAGGGCCCAAAAGGGTCCTTTTAAAAAATTTTCAGCCTAAATAAACCCCAAAATCGCAAAAATTTTCTTCCCACTAAAAGGGTTTTAATGTTTTACCCGCTAAAAATATAGCTGTTTTTTTTGTGAACAAATAGAACAATTTTTCTGAGCTGTTTGCTGAGGGTGGGTTTTTTTGACTCTTGGGGACAGAAAGGGAGAGCGCACTCCCACTCCTATGAGACGCTTTACACACACTGGGCAAACCCGGGAAAGGGCGTTCTATGTAAAAAACGAGGTCCCTGTTATTTTTCAAACCCAAACGGGAAAACCCCTACACTCCCAGTCATGGGGCGGGCGGGGGGGGGACACAAAAAGCTCACCCTGGCCCCATTCTCTAAGCTTGGGGGTTTTTTTGGGGCCCCCAAAAAAGACCGGAAACGGGGGGAAAAAAAGGGGGCGGGAAAAGATTATGCACAGATTTTAAACCTAAAAATTTTTCGGGGTGATCTAAAAAATACGGGTTTAAAATATAAAAACGTGCCCCTTTCAAATTTTTCCCTTTTAATCGGCTACAAATTTAATAATTTATGATTAATTTTTTTTATGCTGGGTTTTTTACTTAACCAAAAAGTTTGGTTAAATTTGTTTTGATTAAAAAATTTTTTATAATTTTGTTAAATTTTAAAAAGGTTTAAAAATTTTCTATTTTTTAAGGGAAAACTTCCCCCAAAAATTCCCTAAAGGGTTTTATTTGCACATATCTTTTTCTAAGGGTTTTTATATGATTATAAAAATAGCATGCGTTTCAAGTGTTTTTAATGTAATTTCTGTTGCATTTTTGTAACAAGTTCTATAAAGAAAACTAAGGCCCGTTTTATACAGCACTGGGGTTTTTTGTTTGGGTTTTTTTAAATGGATTCAGTAATTTTTAACTAAAAAACCAGTGCCCTTAAAACCTCAAAAGAAAATCTAAGCTGAGTTCAAAGCTCGGATTTTTTTATTGTCGGATTTTTAAAACCCCCAAATTTTTAGAACATGTTCTCTAAACCCCCGTTTTTATGGGAGATTCTTGTACAGATACTTTTAACGAATAGCACTAAAATACTGGGGGTTCCCCTTCGGCACTTTTCCCGGAAACCCCCCCGGGCCCCAGCTAATAAAGTATAAAAGTAGCCGTTTTTAAATTTAACCCTTTTTTTTAAAATAGCTAATTTTATTAAAACCCATTTTTAAAAAAAAGGATCCCCTTTTTAATCACAAGGGGTTGAAACCATACATTGTTTCAAAAATGCAAAAATAAAAATACGTTCGTTTTCAAAAATTTTAACGCAGCGTTTTTTGGGGGAACCAAAAACAAAAAGGGCCAGAGACTTTTCTCCCCAAAACTTTTGAGTTTAAAAACAAAAATTTAAAACCCATCGTTTTACAGAAGACGGCATCAGGTCGGGTTTGGGTCTCATCAAAATAGGTTTTACGTTTTCGTGGGCCCCACCTAGCACAGGGGTAAAAAGGAGTTTATCAGCTCAAAAATTTGAGGGGTTTCCGGGGACTCCGGTTTTAATTTAAAATGTAACATGGAACATTTAATTTTCCCGGGAGGATTTAAAAGGGCCCCGGATGGTGGCCTGTCTCAACTGTCACGTGTGGGGTTCGCTCGTGGGGTCGCTCAATCTTAGGCCCGCGCTGGGGGAGGGGGGAAACAGCAGGGAACGACCCGGGCTTGCAGTCCCTCCAACTCACTCGCCCTTTTGGGGGGGAAAGGGCAGCCCCCTTTTCCCCAACGCACCTCAAATGCTGAGCTGATGAACTGCCATTTACACCTGTGCTAGGTGAGCCACACAAAACGTACATCTACTTTGTATGAGAGCAAACAGACCTGATGCCGTCTGCTGTGAACTGATCGGCTTCAATTGGTGTTCTTTACTTAGAAGTATCTGAGATAGTCTCTGGACTCTTGTGTTTGATCGCCAGGCACGCTGCGTTGAAACATTTGTAACTGAACGTATGCTATCTTTGCACTTTTGAAAATATGTATGGATCAAGCCCTTGTGATTGAAAAGGGATCCAGTTTTTTAAAAATAGTGTTTAATAAAATTAGCTATTTTAAAAAAAGATTAATTAAACGGCTACTTTGTATACATATTGAGATTCTAGTACAGTTCAATGTTACAGAGCTGGCTGAAATGCGAAAACCAACTGCAAAATCCGCACCAAACAATGCGGTACCGCAATTGTAAAGTACCGTTGGATTCTGTCATAGAATCCAACGGTATTTTACCATTGCCACGTAGATGTAGCCTATGGGGAAAATACAATATCTAGAGCATGCTTTGTTTTAAAACAGCTACCACTGACCCCAAAATGCACCAAAAACTTTCAAAAAACATCTGGCTGTAGTTTTTTGAACAAAAGTGATCTATAAAAAAAACCAAGAAATGGACAAAACTGTGGCTATAGGTTAAAGCTAGAATTGCACATGAAATTTGTGTTGCTTTTTATGTAGTTTGTAAGCGAAAAAGCAAAAAAGATAAGGACCAATTCTTCTTATTTGTTTTTTATCCACTCTTGTGTTAGGGAAGAAACTAAAAAATTAAATAAAAACTTTCCACATAAGCTACACGTGAGATTCCAGCCCAAGAGGGAAAGCAGCTACTGTATAAAAAATGTGTAACTCCTTACCCTGTACCTTCTTTAGTTCTCCTGTATTTTTATCCTGGCTATGCCAATATGCGATCTATGCTCTTAAATGGAAAGATTGGTGTGGTGGTAGTGTGATTCCTCAAACCCCCTTCAATATAAAACCTGACATTTCATAAATACATAAACATCTAAGTTCAAAATAATTGCAAACAATATCCTGTTGTGAAAATGAAGGCTTAAGTTACCCTCTATGATCAATGAATATTCTGGAAAACTTTTTCATAATTAAATATAATAAAAAATTTAATTTTTCTGAATAATATGGACTCTATGTTTTTTCTGTGTTTAGTTGTTTAGTGACATAAAAACATTAGCAGTGCTCTTTACTTCACTTTGGGTGATATATTTTCAATTTATTAAATTGACTGAAAGGCAAATATCCACAGTTGATGGAGTCTGATTGATGGGAGTCTTATGCTGGTCCAACTGATTTTGAGAAGGAAGAGAATTGATGGAGTTTGTTTAAAAACATGCACATGCTAACCAAATTTGTGATATATGTGTCACGGTTCACGCCACGGTTCCCTGCCTTGGGCCGTCGGCGTGTCGTGCCTTCCTGTGCTTACCTGTCCTGTCCTGTCCTGTTGCTTCCTGGGTTCCTGTGTGTGCTCTGTTCCTCTTAGGGCGCGCGCGCTGCAGTTTCCTGTCTTTTATAGGTTAGTTGTCTCTGTCTACTTCCTCTTCACCTCTGACCCCTGCCTATAAGAGGAAGTTACTGCCTCTGCTCTGGGTCAGTTCATTGAAGTATGTTGCTGTGTCCAGCTGCTTCCCATCGTGAGCTCCTGCCAGCATCTCAGGTCTGCTGTTGGAGACTGGTACTGCTCCTACCCCCCCCACCTTCCCCCAGCAGCCACAGCAGTAGTACGTGGGCGCTGAGGAACCCCCCGGTCAGACCTGTCAGAGGAGGGACGATGCCGCACATAGGCAGCGGCCAACTGACTACGGGAGGATTTCCCTATAGTATTTGAGTTTGTCCTCCCTCTCAATAGCTGGGAAAAAGGCTCCCATTTTGGACCGGTAGCGAGGGTCCAATAGGGTGGAGAGCCAGAAGTCATCCCTCTGCCGGATGCTGACTATTCGGCTGTCACTAGCCAGGCAAATCAGCATGCTGCGGGCCATCTGCACAAGTGACTCCGAGGGGCTCCCTGCCTCCATCTCCGCTGTATACTGCCACGGTGATTGCAGGTCATCTGCCTCACCTTCCTCATCTCCATCTACCTCCTCCAGCTGCTCCTGCTCCTCCTCTCTTGTCACCTGGGTAGACAATCCACTCATTTCACCAGACAATGCTTCTGCTCCAATGTCCTCCTCCTCCATTTCAGTCCCCACGGACTCATGTGGCCGCGAGATGTAGTCGCCACATCTCCAGTCCCCTGCCCAGACAATTTTCAGCATCTTTCCAGACATAAAGCATTTGGGAAAGACGTTATTCATCCCAAATCCTGGCACGACAAATAACGGGGCCTCTTCGAAAGGCCCAACAAACGGCAGGTGTCACACATAGCTGCCACTGGGTGACATCAAATTACACAGGGGAGTACCCTGTCCCTCTGGGCACAATAAATCGTTAAAGGCCTTTCTCTGTTCATACAGCGCCAACAGTGCGGCGGAATTTCCCAAAGGTGGAAAAATCGCATATCAGAGTGTGTTGGGGGAGGCCGCTCTGCCCCGCTGAAATTCGAAGGGGTGTTCCTGGCTTTGTAGGAATGGGTAAAGTGCAGCACAGTTTCCGCCATTTTCAGAAAGTTCTGAAGACTGTGGGAAGACTTTAGGAACCCTTTTTACAACCAATTTTAACACTTGCGCCATGCAGGGAGCATAGACCATCCCTCCTCGGGGGCAGTGCGGACACCCAAGTTCCCCCATTGTCCTTCACCAGGTTCCGTTTTCATTTGGGGCGCGGAGAAAGCCACACATCATTTCTTTCTGCATGCGCGTTAGGTTCCTCCCCTGTGTGACTTCGTTTTGCCGGGCAAGCCAGGGGTAGAACTGCGTACACCGCTGTGCCCTACACATGTGGTATGATGGAGCAAATTGTTGGGGGCTGAATGAGGTGGGGTGGTGGAGGAGGAGGAGGCAGACTTGGCGCAGGAGCCGCAGTTGACAACGTGGAGGGGAAAAGCGGCGTTTTCTGTCCAAGTTGTTGGTGTGCCGGGGAAAAGCACATTCACCCATGGGCTGTAAAGGACATTAACTGGCCCTGACCGTATTTTCACCCGGCGTCCGCGCTCCCCTTGCCCTTGGAACAAACCGATGGGGCCCAAGGACTCCCACTTTTTTTCTACATATTTTATAATGCTAGTACTCCCTTTTTGGAAAAAAATTACGGCTTGGAAAATCTCCATCTCGGCCAGCACAAGCCATTAGTTCTCTGAATCGGCAGATCCACCATTTGGAAAGGGAGGGACTGCAAAACCCAAAAACTTGGACAGGAGCCTTCAGCTGCTGCAAAGTTAGGGTTGGGCGCTACTGTTGTCTCTTTGCAATCGCCTCCTTAACGACTGCTGGCGCCATGAGTTGCGAGGAGGGGGAGGAGCATCTGGACTGGGAGATGATGCAAAGAGAAAAACTACCACAGGGGGTGGAGCCTTGATTGGGTGCAAAAAGGCAGTGTGCCACTGGGTGTCGCTGCGGGGGCAGGATGGCCCGCCACTTTCTCCCCGGCCCCCGATGGTGACCTGCATGTGTTAGGGAGGGCCGGGTGCCAATGTTAGCTCCCTGGCCACGCTTCACTTTTTGCCCCCCAATTCTACATATACCCATATTCGGCTCCTCCGGGGTCTTAGCAAAGAACACCACACCACCGAGTACTGATTTTACTGCCAACGCTTCGCACTGAGTGACAAACCTCCGCTGCCTCGCTGACCCCCGTCCGTACTTTCTTGGACCGCGAACCGGGTTTTCTACCCCCCGGCCGCTTTGGGTCCCGACCTCCCAACACTGCTGTACCCCGCTGACTAAAGGGCCCCCAACACACTTTCTGGCTGCGCCGCGCCTGACCGCAAGCTGACCCCTCTTCTCCTGCGATGATGAAGCCCTTGCTTCACCCGGCTCCCAAGTGCGGTCGGCTACATCACATCAATTTGTGTTTCACATCACTGGGGCCCC